>SNQJ01S0031066.1:12572-25725 GCA_010110895.2 Picea sitchensis | reverse complement strand
ATTTATGAGTGATATGACCTCGATTTTCTGTTGGAGTCTTTTTTTTTAGGAACGATGAGGAAAAGTCCCATTAATAAAAACATTAGTGCATTAATAAAAACATTAGTGCATTAATAAAAACATTAGTGTGTAATATATTCACTCACAAAAGATAACCATATAAATGGTAACATGTGTCATATTAATAAATTAAAAATAAATATTAACCATTTTCAATTATATATTAAACAACATATATAGTGATATAGATATTATCACACATATATTATAAAATAATATAATTTATATAAATTATTAATAAAAAAATCGATAAATATTATACAATTATATATTATTTTTTCCAACTAAAAAAAATTATATATCCAAAAATGAAGGCTTTTTGGGTCATCTTTTCTTTTTGTACTTTCCTTTTCTAAATATTGTCTTGCATAAAGCTATTCATATTAAATTTAAAAAAAGTCTTGTTGTTTTACATTGCATCTCCATTTACACGAATTGGTTTAGATTATCTTTTGTCTTGCGTTACAAATAAAATGTCATGTCTTCCATTGCTCGGTTGTCATAAAACTCCTGAAAACAAAAGGTTCCATTCTGAAGCTCAACAAATTCTTTTGAAAGCTTATCAATTTTTGAATTTAACTCTTGGTAGATATTTCTACACGAAAACCATTCCATTTTTGCCAAAAATTCTTTCACCTGTGCTTTTCTTGCAGCTAATCATGCAACTTAAATTTCACCTTTCTCAATGACCCAATCAACTACAATTTTGGAATCACTAAAGATTTGAAATTTTCTTAAATTAAGAGAGCTCACCATGAATAATAACGCCCAGAGAGTTGCCAGTTCTGCCTTTGTATTAGAACCCCTTCCTAGTGTGTATATAATATTATAATAATGAGAGTCAAAGATATGTAATATTGCTCCAGCGCCACAACGTGCAGGGTGGCCCTGACTTTCCCCATCAAAGTAGCTCCAAGGAACACCTTTATTTATCTATGGTTCTTAAACATTTTTAAGCTTTGAAGCCTTTTCTTTATACATATGTATGAGAGAGTTGACTAATCAGCCCACTAGTGGCTTCCTCAAGGATGTATTTATTTTGGAAAATGCATGAATTTTGTGCCCACCAGACAAAGTATACTACATATACAGACAAAGATATGAACTTACGATCATGAATGCCTGATATGCATCCTACTATCCACACTTCTAATTCTCCTTATAATACCATATTTCCAATCTTAAGCTCATTACAAACTGATTGCCAAAATTTTTGGGTATAAGAACAACTGACGAACAAGTGTTGAACCGTTTCCTCATGATCTTAGCATAAGGTGCACCATCCTCAGCTGGTCCAACCCATCCTCTCTTCATCCCATTATCCCAAGTTAACACCTTCTTTTCTATTTCATGCCAAGATAGTGTTTTCACTTTAAGCAAAGACTTGGTCTTCCACAAAGTCTTCCACTAATTCTGCATAGATTCGTCGAATTCATTCAAAACCAACACTTGATATTCGAGCTTTGTTGTATATATTCTGGATTTCTCGTTCTTACCCCATGCTAGAACATCCTCTTCGTCTTCATGCAAATTAATGAAATTGGATGAGAGAAGGATATAGAAGGATCACCACTCTTCTTTATGGATCTCTGATAGCTCCAACAATTGCGTGCCTTTCCACACACTTCAACCAAAACCATCCACGTTGATAAGCTTTGCATCCCATTGAGAAAAGATCCCTTTCAAATGAAGCTCTTTTACCATGTTGTTTGATAATTTAAAATCTCCTCCTCCACTAATCCAAGGGTCCTCTCTTATCCTCACCTTATGACCATTACCTATTTTCCAGCACAACCAATCACCTATAATATTATACGCATCCATCATTGCATGCCATCCAATAGACCTCAAGGTCCTACTTTTTCAGGGATTTCTAATCCAATCTTCCATAGTTTGGCCAACAAAATATTTAGAAGCAATTACTTTCCCCCAAAGCGGCTTGTTATGGATCAATCTTCATAAAATTTTAATAGCCAAGATTTTGGTAAACAAGATAATATTTTTGATACCCCACCCCTCAATATCTTTCGATAGTGTGATTGTTATACCACAATTTGGTACACCTTTTGCATTGTGAGATGGCTTAGTCCTTTTCCTTGACTTGCAAGTTTAAATCACAACTCTCCTCAGCAAAGCCACTTAAAAAACAATGTTTTTTCTTATATTTGTGGGTCACCTTTGTGCAACACATGGACATTCATGCCTTTCTAGTGTAAAAAACATGTATTCCCTCAAAAAAATGAAAAATAAAATAATTCCACATTTTCGGGTAGGGATTTTGGTTGGGTTCATTTCCCAGCCTCCCTGATCCCATACCAAACATCATTCAACCTCCTTAAATTCTTGAGGATGGTATAAAGTCACATTTGGGGACATGGGTGAGGAGGACAACCTAGGTGCAAAGTTATGCTGAAGAAATTGCAAGTCTCCCTATTCCCCTTCATCCTTTAAGCAACATCCCCTTGACTTGGAACCCTTGTTCCAACATTCCTTGTTTTTCATTATATGGCCATAAGGTGTGTTCCTATCCTTATTGGGTCATCCAAGGAAGGGAAACCTTGTTGAGTGATGCTTGAAGGACCTTCTGGAAGAACCTGGGTGCTTGGCTTCATGACAATGTCGATGGTTGGAGTCAAGTTGTAACCACTTATTTTATCGTTGCTAATAAAGAGTTCTATTTTCCCCATACTTGTGTAGTATTGATTCAATTTGTTTATGTATGTCCAATTACTCTTCATATTTGAATCTATATATCAGTTACTTGTATGATTTTATGCTATAACTACCTTGTTGCCACATTTTATTGATCTTATTTTGCAAGTTAACTCAAGCAGGAGTCAAGAGAAGTACCAGGGTTGAGAGAAGGGAACAACACCAAACATAAGGATACAAGGTGTGAAAATTTATTCCCTCTCTGGTAAAGTAGTTATTTCATTACAAGTCATGTGTGTGGGTTAGGTTTTTGTCTTTTACTTGGTTAATCTGTGTTGTGACATGACCCAAAGTCACGGGGGGGAAATCATATAATAGAATTAATGACCATACTGGGGACTCTCCTAGTTTGGGTCAATCTTAGGGTTTCTTTGGTTGTCTTAGGTTTTTGCAGTTTCTCTTGTTTATAGGCTTTATTTTCAAAGCTTTCCTCATCCATAAACTTTTCCAAAAGTTTTTGCAAGCCCTCCTTCTGGGTTGAATTCTATTTTTCAAGTCTAACTAATTTATCCATGCTTTGTCCTTCTATGGGTCACGGATATCCATGAGTTGCACTTGTATGACCCGCAAATGTCCGTGAGTTGTAGTTTACATAGTTGTGGATTTGTGTATTTGTCTTGAATTTTTAAGTCTCTTGCTCATAATTGGTTGGTCTAAGTTGGTTCTTCAGTGTTCACTAATCCTCTTGAGTTGGTTTATGCTCTGAATTGTTGATTAAAGTCTGTGAAAACTCTCACTTTATTTAAAAAGTTCTTTCTTTCTTGTAAGTTAGTCTTTGAGTTTTAGGGTTGTTAAGGTCATTTGAAGGGTCAATTGTATATCTAGGTTGATTTCCAGATTGATTTTTATTCTAGTGGTTAGATATTCTTTCTTTTCTTCTTATTTTCCTTTCCCCCCTTCATTTTTAAAAAGACAAAGAAAATTTTCCTTGTTAGTTGCATGTTCATTTCTTTTTAACGAAAAAACAAAAATAGATTGGTTGCTAGTTTTCGTCTCTTGTTTCCTTTGCCTTTAAATTCATCCAAAAAAGAAATTTTTTGTTGGAACTCATGCCTTCATACTTTCTCCTTGTTTTGATAGTTAATGATTTCAGTTAAAGTTAACATTTTTCAAAAGAAAAGAGTTTATTTTTCTAAAGTGTTGTTAGCACTTCTTATTTTTAGTGAAGACACCACATTCATTTTTTCTTTATGTTCTTAAATTTTTTTCTCCGAGTTTGTCAAAACATCATATAAGTTTCATCATACCTCTTGAGTAATGAAAATCCCCATCAAATGAACTCTAAATAAAATTTATTAGAGATTTTCATTTTGTAGGGTGAACTAGTTATAGGCTAGAGCCTTGGTTTAGGTTGGAGAGTTAATTTCTCCAAGGCCATAAAACAAATGTAGGACTCTAATCTAGAGAGAGCCTAAATTCAACTGTTGTATAAGTATAGTCGGGAGCCTCCTCTAACACATGAGCTAAACACGAGGTCACGTAAAGGAGAGCTGAGGAGAGACCCCTTTGAAGCTTAACTGATAGTAGCCTTCTTCACTGGGCCATTGTTACACACCAAATTTCCACACTACTAAGTGGTACACTTCTGTATCATATTATACTAGTTCAAACTTATGTATCACTTATGTAGGTGTTGATTTGCCACATTCCTATGTGTCACATTTATATTTTACTAAGTGTCATAATTGAATGTCGCATCATGTGGATGTGTTGGTCATGTTCCCTAGACAAATTGGGGGATAAAACCCATCACATGGAGCGCCTAAATACACTTTATCATCATGTGGAATTGTCTATCATGTTCCCTATGAAAATTGGTGAAGCAAAATCATCATTTGGAGGTAAAAAAACCACTTTTTACCTTGAGTTTTTGACCATTTTTTATGATTGATGCCCCCCTCCCTGTAACACATTGTTTTCTCCCAAGACTGTAACTATGTAAAAACATTATATGTTAATAATATGATAATTATTTTTTGATTTAATATAAACACCAAATTGTTGACTAAGAGGGAACAACCTTGATAAGTAATGGCCATGATACACCAGAGGAAAATGATGAAGTAAAGGACTGATTGGATGGTTGAGTGAAATGAAGACAAGATGCTTAAGTGAAGAAAATATGAATCTTGCACATAAATATTATATATGCTTACAAACATGATGATTTCACCACCAGGACACTAGACTGATGGAAGAGATCATGTGAACATTAAAGAAAAGGTCATAAAGGTCATTGGGTAGTAATGACTATCACAATTTTCCTAGGCGTGGAAAGAATGGCCAATTGAATGGATGACAAGAATGTACCACAAATTGTCCCTTCAGATTGAAAAAGGGTGGACTTCATTTTACATCTGCAAGATTCAACAAAGAGCCCAAGAAATGGAGAGATAGTGATGGAGAAATGCAGATGAATGGAGAAGGAAGAGAGCCCAGAAAAATGATCAACAGAGCATAGAAGGAGAATGCATTGATAAAGAATGAAAAGGATAGCTTTCTGGAAGAAAATAGGAAGCTTTTCCAAGCTGAGGATGATCACCCTGAATACAGATGACCTGGATCTTGAACTAGAGAAATAGTGGGCTGCATCTTGGTGCTTACTGGACATAAATCGATACTAGTAAGGGGAGATCATTGATGGATAGTTAAGCAGAGAAGGGACTCCCTTGTACAGAGGAAATCAAATTGAGAAACCACCTAATAACCCTATAGAGACCCTGAGCTCCATAGGAAGTGGCAACTTCTATTGTGTCGAAGGGAGAAGGAGCATAACCTTCTCAGATCATCGCAGACTTGGATCCATGTTGAGTCAATTTCCTTGGTTGCATCATGGCTTGGAATGGGGGTGGTGTGTTGCAGGAAGTGACTCTGCAACAAGGCCTAAGGTTGGCAGGAAATGTGTCCTCTCACAGTCAATTGGATTGGATCATTCCTTTATCAGATAAGTGATTCATCTTTATTCAACTGACTATGATTGACTTATGTGAATGACTTATTTGAATGTTGAAGAATAAAACAATTGTATGTTCATGTGTGTGTGTGTGTGTGTGTGTGATTGTTTGATTCCAAGAGATTGCTTGTGTTCTTAATCTATGATATGAATGTGGCAAGATAAGTGACATAGTGATGAATATTAATGCTTGGTTAAATTGTAGAAGTGAATGAACACAAATTGCTACTTGTTAACATACCCCATATGTCTCTGGTGTGATGAGCCTGCAACTCATATGAGGTATTGACCCTAAGTTGGAAAAACTTTAGAGACTTCAGGATCATCTTGACTCCTTGAAGTTTATAAGTCGAAGTCTAGCAGGACTCGAAGAATGGATAAGTCCTTGATTGGACAGTTATAACTCCATAAACCTTGCATTGGTCGATAAGGAACCACACTTGTTTATATGAATAGATCATGACCGTTGATCGATGGCTAGTCAGAGTCGTTGTTTTTATGAGATCCCTCGATCATTGTGGGAAGGGATTCAAAACAAACCTATCAGAGTGAGACCTTCATGAGGAAATCTCATGTACCGTGAGATAACCCCAATGAAAAGATCCCAAAGATAGACTATTGCAAACCATAGATCTTTAAGAGAAAGGTATGAAATTCTAGTCGTTTATCATTACGGGCCCCACTAGTAAGTGAAAAGAATGAGAGTTGATGGGGGGCGTTAATGTGAAAACGTGTGTCAGCATTTGTCTAGGTGAATGGATTTAGCACGAGCCTAGCTGGATCAACATTGACTGTTTTAGGAATGAGACCTTGATGGATACGAAGAATCCTCCGATGACCTAGAAGTGTGAGTTCGATAAGGGATGTCGAGATGAAGGTTCAACCCAATGGTTGACATGGCTTGCTAGCAGGACAGTTGGTGTGAGTTAAAGTGACAAGTGTCACTTACCCAAAGTTGGATGAGTTGAGTGGAGCACACCTGGTGGGAGAACTGTAAGCTCTGAATCAATATCAATTGTCTATTGGGAGATTGTGATTCATGCCCACACCATCCATTTAGGATAAGGGTATATTCCTCGATACCTCGGTCTCAAAATAAGGAAACTGCATGAATTGTTCTAGCTCTGGATAAATGGAATCAAAGGGGAATATTCTTCAATACCATACTTGTTGGAGAAGTCATAAGAATACTAGTAAATATATTGAGCGATAGGTTCGATGGTTCTATGTGGAGAGAACTAATTGATGGAAGAATTTCACAGGCGCCATGTAGGTGCAACATAGTCATAATGGTGAATGGAGAATGTGACGAGGTGTCACGTGGTTGCCACGTGTCAATGGTTAGACATTTTAGAGAGAAATTTTTAGTGTGACATGAATAGATTCAATGGATGGGTGTGTTACAGAGAGGTATCCGAGAAATGTTCAAACCCTAGGCTTGAATAGGTCACTAAAACCACGTAAGGTTGTTTAAAAAAAAAGGAGGACTTATGTCATCTGAAATGCCTGAGTCAAAATATTCACATGAAATTCTAACTATGATCATTGTTTCAACATGTAAGATGAATTGAAAAGAATCATGGAAGTGAATGGTACAACACAATATGTATGACCTCATGCACCTCAAATATGAAGAATCTAACATCCAGAGGGATAAGGAAACCCCTCCCAATTTGATGGCCACGGTGAGAAGTCTAAAGGAGGATAATGAGAGGATTATGAGAGCCCATGTCTAAAATTCAAAAGCATCTACAACAAGGTCCTAAGAATGTCGGGCTACAATAGTCGAAGAGGTTGAAAACCCCTTCGGATGCCCAAAAGCACGAAATAACTCATAGCAATGCGGGAAGGAGTTCTTCTAAAATAAAGCATCGAAGTGATAATAAAGGTCGATCGAGTGGAGGAAATTCCATGGATTCCTCTGATCAGGAGACTAATCTAGTAGGACAATCCAGTAGTGGAACAAAATTTAGTATTTCTAGGAAGAAAAAGAGGAAGAAGTCTCAGATTTTCCTGACTGAAGAATTCAAGAAGGCTAGGTCGTCTAAATTTTATGGAGAGATAAAGAAAGGAGAGGAGGTTGAATCATGGCTATTCAACTTGAAAATGTATTTCTAAGTACATAACTACTCAAATAATACCAAGGCAAGGATTGCATTGTTTAACTTGAATGGAAAGGCTTCCATTTGGTGGGAAGACCTCAAGGAAATCAAAAGGATAAAGGAAAGCAATTTAACCTGGAAATAATTTGAGAGAGACTGTCGCAAGGCTTACCTATATGAAAAGTATTATGATGAAAATATAAAGAAATTTGATGAGCTTAAGATGGGGAAACTTACCTTGGAGGCGTATGCAAAAATATTTTTGGAACTGTTGAGATATGTTCCCTACCTTTAGGATTAGAAGGAAAGGATCCATTGTTTTCTCAGTGGTTTTCCACATTCATACCATAATCGAATTGAATTCGACAAACCCGAGACACTAGAAGACACCATTCAACAGGCTAAATGTTGTTACGATGAGTCCAAGCACAAGCATGAGCCTCCTAAGGACCGAAAGAGAAGGGACAAGAGTGGATTCCATAATAAATGATTTAATCCTTTTCCCAACAATAATTATGTGAAGGATGCACAATTGGGACATCCAATAAGTAGCATGCATCAACAAAATTTTCCATCCCAAAGTAGGAATAAACTAGTGGAGCAAGAAAAGGAAAGAGCAGAAGAAACTAAGAAATGACCTTTGTAATGTTGGGGATGTGGAGAACCACACCTATTAAGGGATTGTACCCACATATAACATGACAATAAAAGAGTGTATAACATACAAGGGGCTACTACAGTCAATGATGTAGCCAGGTGCATACCAAGAATCTACACGGCGATGGAAAATTGGCAAGCATACCACCAAGCTTCTATGGTGAAATTGGAAGGTATCATTATTGGATAACCAATATCTATTTTAATTGACCCCAGATCTAATATTAGTTATGTTTCACTTCAATTAGTTGAGGCATGTTCATTACAGAGAAATAACACACCAAGGCGTAGTTAGTCCAGTTAGCCACTAGAACAAAGAGGAAAGTGGCGAACATTGTTGAAGTTTTTCCAATTCGGATCAAGGGACTTCAAACCCAGGCAGATCTGACTGTTCTACCCCTTGGATCTCATGACGTATTATTGGGAATGGATTGGTTATCCTCCCATAAGGAAAAAATGAACTCCTATGAGAAAACTCTAGAATATGAAGATGAGGAAGGCAGTACGAGAATTTTGCAAGGCATTCGAAATCTAGTCTTTGTACCATATTTTCAGCTCAAGAAGTATAGCAGAAGAGGGTGTCCTTTGTATGCTATACACGTACTAAATTCAATAGAAAGTCATGAGTTGAAGGTTGAATAGCATCTTGTGTTATGGGAATTCAAGGATGTGTTTCCAGAGGAGGTTCCTAGATTACCTTTGAAAGAGACCTTGAATTTTCAATTGATCTCATGCGGGTAGAAATGCCAACATTGAGAGTGCCTTACAGGATGCGTGTGCCATAGTTGGTGGAACTGAAGATGAAGTTGAAATAAATGATGGATAAAGGTTATATCAGACCGAGTGTATCCCTGTGGGGAGAACCAACCACGTTTGTAAATATGAAGGATGACACCTTAAGGTTATGTATCAATTATCGAAAGTTGAACAAGATGACCATCAAGAACAAGTACCGTTTTCCCAAAATAGATGATCTATTTGTTAAGCTCAAAGGGGATACATTTTTCTCAAAAATAGATTTGAGATCGAGATATCATCAAGTTAGGATTAAGGAAAAAGACATCCACAAGACAACCTTTAGGAAAAGGTATGGACACTACAAGTTTGTTGTGGTGTTGTTTGGACTTACAAATGCACCAACCACGTTCATTTGTTTAATGAATAGTGTGCTCAGAAGGTACTTAGACAAGTTCGTATTGGTGTTTGTGGACGACATTTTCATGTATTCCAAGAATTGAGAGGAGCATGGAGAACATTTCAAAATGGTTTTACAGGTGTTAAGAGAGCACCAATTGTATGCCAAATTCAGCAAGTATGATTTCTTTAAAAGAGAAATCTAGTATCTAGGCCACGTAATCTCATCCAAAGGAGTTGTAGTAGACCTTGCAAAGATCAAATAAATCATGGATTAGCTAGCTCCTAGAAATGTGACGGAAGTGAGATCCTTCATGGGATTGGTTGGATATTATAGAAGGTTTATCAAGGGATTCTCCAAGATCGAAAATCCTATTACATCACTACAAAGGAAGGGAAAGAGATTCATGTTGTCACCATAATGTGAAGATAATTTCTGACAATCAAAACAATAGTTGACCAACGCCCCAGTTTTAAGGATCGTGGACTGTGAAAAAGACTTCTTGGTTTTCACATATGAAAGCAAGGAGGGACTTGACAGAATCCTCATGCAAGAAGGAAAAGTGGTTTGTTATGAATCACAAAATTTGAATGAACATGAGAAAAGGTATTCTACCCATGACTTAGATCTTGTCGCAATTGTACATGCGTTGAATATATGGAGACATTACCTATTCGGTAGGCGATTTATCCTCATGACTTACCATTGTGGTCTGAATTATTTGTTCGACCAGTCAAATTTGAACGCTAGACAGACTATGGAATTAATCAGTGAGTTTGACTTAGAAATCAAGCACATAAAAGGAAAAGAGAACAAAGTAGTTGATGTGCTCATCCAAAGGGTTCAGGTAATACATCTACTAGCATCAAGTGGAGGTGAGTCCAACATTCAACATAGAATTAAGACCCTATTGTAAGAAGATGAGTTCTTCAACCTAGTAAGGGGAAAGATGCATTGAGAACCTAAGGAAAAGAGGTATGAAGGATATCAGTTATGGGATGATAACCCATTAACATACAACAAGAGGCTATACATGCCTGATTCAACAAACCCGCGACAATTGATTATGGATGAGTTCCATAGGAGAACTTACGTCAGTCTTCCTGGTTATTAGAAAATGGTGACAACAGTTAGGAAACTATGTTATTGTCCTAAGATGAAGAAATACATTGCTCAATACATCTTGAAGTGTCTACATTGCGAACAAGTGAAGGTCGAGCATCGACACCCTGTGAGAGTATTGCAAAACATACATATACCAGAGTGGAAATGAGAAGTGATTCCCATGGATTTCATCATGGGTTTTCCAAAGAACGACAAGAAACATGACATAATCATGGTTCTGGTGGATATGCTGAGCAAGGTAGCTCATTTTATTCCCATAAATTATACCTTTAAATCCATAGACGTTGTCAATGTTTTGGTGAAAGAAATATTCAAGTTGCACGGTTTTCCCAAAACCATAATTTCAAATAGAGATACCAAGTTCACCTCAAATTTATGGAGAAGCATGTTTTCAGGTTTAGAGACGTAGTTGGAATTCAGTATGGCCTACCATCCTCAGACCGATGGTCAGACTAAAAGGGAGAAACAATTGCTAGAGGATATGTTATGAATGCATGTGATGCATAAACCCAAGCAGTGGGAAGAATATCTACCTTTGGTAGAATTTTCATACAACAATGGTTATCAAGAATCATTGAAGATGATCTCGTTTGAAGCTCTATATGGAATGAAGTGAAAATTTCCAATTAGTTGGGATAGCCTAGTAAAAAAAGTTACACTTAGACTTGAACAATTGAAGGAAATGGAGCAAGCCATGGTTCAAATAAGGAAGAATCTGAAAGTTTCCCAAGATAGACAAAAGATCTATGTTGATAGAAAGAGAACCCCCAGAGAGTTCAATATAGGATACCATATGTATCTTCGGGTGAAACCAAAGAGAAGTTCCCTGGAAAATGGGAATGTGTGCTAAGTTGGCTCCCCGATACTATGGGCCATTTGAAATCCTAGAAATAATAGGACCAATAGCATACATACTTGGTTTACCACATAATATTAGAGAACATAATGTATTCCATGTGTCTTTTTTAAAGAAATACGTGCATGATTCTAATCACATTATTGATTGTACTGTAATACAGGTGGAACTAGAAGGATCATTCCATCTAGAACCCAAACGCATCTTAGAAAGGAAAGAAATGATGCTCCAGAACCGAGCCATCGTGAAGGTAAAGGTGCAATGGAATCATTTTGGAGTTGATAAAGCTACATGTGAGCTGGAAGATGCCATGAGATTGGCATACCCATTTTTTTTTACTGTATAATTGTAAAAAAAACATAGTGTTTTGAACATCGAGGACGATGTTTTATTAAGGGGGAGGGGAATGTAACACCTTGTTTTCTCCAAAGATTGTAATTATGCACAAACCTTATATGTTAATAATATGAGGCATGTAATTGTATGTTGATTTAATATAAACACCAAACTCCTGACTGAGAGGGAACAACCTTGATAAGTATTGGCCATGATACACCAGAGGAAATCGATGAAGTAGAGGACTGATGGGATTGTTGAGTGAAATGAAGACAAGATGCTCCAGTGAACAAAATAGGAAGCTTGCACAACAAGCTTATCTATTCTTACAAACATTATGATTTCACCACCAACACACTAGAATAATGGAAGAGACCACATGAACATTAAAGAAAAGGTCATAAAGGTGGTTGGGCAGTAATGAATACCACAATTGGCCCATGTGTGGAAAGAATGGCCAATTGAATGGCTGACAGGAACGTACCAAAAATGGCCAATTGAATGGCTGACAGGAACGTACCAAAAAATACCCCTTCAAATTGAAAAAGGGTGGACTACAGTTTACGTCTACAAGATTCAACTGAGAACCCAAGAAATGGAGAGACGGAGATGGAGAAACTCAGACAAACGAACAAGGAAGAGAGACTAGAAAAATAAGCAACAGAGCATAGAAAGAGAATGTGTTTATTGAGAAAGAAAAGGACAACTTTATGGAATAAAATAGGAAGCTTGTCCAAGATAAGGATGATCACCCTAAATAGAGATGACCTGGATCCTAAACTAGATCAATAGTGGGCTGCAACTTGGTGCTTACTAGACAGAAACCGACACTGGTAAGGGGAGGTCATTGAGGGACAATTAATCAAAGAAGGGACTCCCTTGTGTACAGGAAATCCAGTTGAGAAACCACTTGATAAACATGCAGAGACCATGGACTCAGTAGGAAGTGGAAACTATTGATTAATTTGGTTGGTTTTCATTGATGTCAACCCTTGAAGAAAGTCTGGTAGTGAATTCCAGTAGCACAAAGGTTTGGGTAATGGACCCAAGTTTGTTTGATGTATAATGGTATGAGTTTTGATATATTTGCAGGTAAGACTATTTTAGATGGATATTACATGTCATGTCATTTTTGGTGGTATGTGGAACGTCACATAACTCCTCACAGTTTGAGAGTTATGGACTTACGAAGTTGGAGGACCCTCATATGTTGGCTT
>SNQJ01S0031065.1:45918-63855 GCA_010110895.2 Picea sitchensis | reverse complement strand
GACGGTCCACATGAGATTTTGGACCCCCCCCCGATCGTTCTACCTTTAACGGTGGGGGGGTCCGACATGATGTTTAAAGAACGTGCTCGAAACAACGACTGATCTAGCTTTGCTCAGATCAAAGGCAGCAAGAAATCCCAGACCCCCCCAACCTTTCTACCTTTAACAGCAGGGGTGGTCCGGAGGGAAGTAGCGTCCAGGCGGGCCCCATCCCTACGTGGCATCATCTCATTGCATCTTACCTCCCCACTCTAGAAATTTACCGCCTATCATTTTTCCAACTCACCACCACCATCCAAAGATGTCACATCCCAAAACCACCCTTTGCAAGTTCCATGTCATGACCTCATCATCATGTCCCATCCATCTAACTGTTACGAGTCATATCTTTTTTGTTCATCCCCCAATCACCATTCTGCACGTCAACCAAATACACATGTCATATATCTTTCACCCTGCCCTCTCATGCTCTAAAGGACCCGTTAACCATTTATTACTGGCCACATACCCATTGTTCACCTGACCTGTCCATTTTTTTCGCCCAACGGACACCCCTTCACTAAATTCCAACCTCGTTTCAGTCATTCGCATTGCACTCACACTCCATGTCTATCAAAGACTCATTCTTATTTGTCTCTGCAACATCTCATCCAGCCTTAGCTTTCGCCTATTAACGTGTGCTCTATGTGCAGGTACCGGTGGAAATTAATGGCATCCAAAAGTAAAAAGTCAAATGTAGAGGAAAATCCTTTCCTCCCACCTCCTTTCGATCTCGACCGGATCCCATTAGCATACAAAGACTATATAATCTCAGAAACCAAGTCTGAATTCGACTTTGTTGAGCTACAGTCATGGTTTAAAGACACCTTCATCGATCAGAGTGATGAAATTGGGCTCTGGCAGTCAAGTCTCCCTCTATATATTTTTCCCCAAGTCTATCACTTTCCCGAATTCGCTCTCAAATGCCAAGCACACTACCTCCTTGATCAGAGATCCATAGTATCTTGGTCTGGACACCTTTTTCCTTATTACACCCGACGCCATCGATCAAATAATGTAGGTACCCAGAGCCAAACCCCGTTCTCCCCTCACAATTGAAATTCTGACAGAAATGTATCAGAACCTGTCTTTTCCCCAGAGATCACAAATCTTTGAGTTGTTCCTCCCACAAGATGCCCAATTCCTTAAGAAGAATCCTCCCTATCACTCCTCCATATTTTTCGTGACGCGAAATCAGATTATCTCGACACTTTGTTGTTTGCTCGGTTACTTCTCAGATGAATGGGTGGATGAGCCTATCCTAAGTTTCCTATCCATTTTCTTCATTGAAGAGAAAGTTGCCATCCAGTTTGATTATAGCGGTTTTTTGGCCGAGAACCTACATGAGCAACTAGTGAATTTCCCTACAGAAGGCATCTTTTGGTATTCTTCAATACTGGCTTACATGTTCATATTCTATCAAGCAGACAAATTTCCTTTTCTCATGCAAAAAATGGACAAGGATGGAAAACCACAAGCAGTAACTCTATGGACATCGCTGCTCAAAAGAAACTCCATTGAGTTCAGTTTCAAACAATTCATCGAGTTGTTTTATCACCCAGTGGTGGGCATGCTCAGTGGAAGACCATAACCAAGGATAAACGAGGAGATCCAAAGAGTTTTGCACCTTTCGTATCTCGCAAAGACTGGAGATTGGTTCCTATACCAGAATCACAGGGAGATCAGAGTGTATGGGTGTGAACTAGCTCCGTACAAATTGCCCAAGTATGTGCATGTTTGAATATTTGCACTAGAGTATATTCCTCAGATGATAAATTCGAATGACATTCATTTTGTGTCTTTGAAGAAAAAACAGCAGATGAGGATTAAAGGGAAAATAGGATTGTTCATCTGCAACAGTCGAAATGATTGGGAAGAGGAAACTAAACTATTAAAGGAAATGAAATTCAACACTAGTTTCATTTGGCATTATGATCCAAGTGGGATCATTACAGAGATGAGAACCAAAAATAAAAGTTCACCTTATGCTCACACCCTCAAACAAGAAATTGAAAAGTATGTGAACCAGACAGAGTGGGAGGCAAATACTCTGATAGATACTGAACAGTAGGAAGCTCCATCAGTTTCTTTTTCATGGAATACCACCCCACAGATACCAAAGGAAAAAAGGCCAAGAAAGGATACCTCTCATTCAATCACTGAGGTATCAGCAGAAGATTTTCAGGTATACAAAAAAAGACCCAAAACCACTCATGTTATTCACAAGTTTGGTGAGGAAGAGCCTTACTCTGCTCAAGTGTTTGAGGGAAAACATCAGGTGGTGTCCACTCCTTCTTCAAAGAAGAAAATGGATATAGCTGTGACCACCCAAAATTCACAAGGATCTGTACCCCCGAGCATTTTCGAAAAATATGACATGATTAAAAAGAAGAACTAGATGCTGACCAACAGCACTTACGCTCAGTTCTGGAAGCAAACCTCCACATAACAACACAGACTTTTGTCATCTTTTGACACAGAGAAAGGGAGAATGCATCTAGAATTTATGCAGGCATGGGTGCCTCAACCCAAAGAGATCACTAACTACAAAAGGTCAACTATTGTTTTTGACACCAAACAAGTCCATCTGGTTGTCAGATGGATTTGGATAGACAGACTAGAGAAATGGTTTTCTCCACCTTCGCACATGCTTCCTCTGCAGCAGTGAAGTTACAGATATCCCTAAACAATGTTCAGACCCAACTGAAGTTGGAAAAGATATCCTCTTTTGCAAAGGATAACAGAATAAAATCCTTAGAGGAGTTGGTGCTCAAGATTGGGTATGATCCTTCAAATGTAAAGGCAGCAGAGGAGATGATAAAGAAAAAGAATGCTAGCATTGCATCTCTGAGAAAACATCTGAAATTGACACCAACAGAGGATTCACAAGCCAAAGAAATAGTTGAGGCATAAGATGAGAAAGAGGAATTATTGAAGCTAATCATGCAGTAGAACGCACAGATAAAGGTTATGGAGGCAGAATTGGAAAGGTTAGTGAAAGAGAAGGAGAAATCGACCCCGATGGAAGTTATTCCATTAAGTGCAATTCCCCTTGTAGAAGTCAGTATGGTAGTTGTTCGAATGACCACTATAGCAGAAATTCCATCGGCAACACCATTGACAGCATTGGAAAATACTGTGGAGCTAGCAAAGTCCATGGAAGAGATGACTCTGCAAGGAACAGAGATCAATAGGCTGAAAATGGAGGTTGAAAGTATCCAGGAACTCAAGTCTTCCTTCCAAACAAGATACAATGTTAAGAGATAAGCATCGAAGAAGCTTAAGAAAGAAATACAGTAGCTCCGGAAATAAACAGTGGCAGGAAAGACATTAGCAGAGGCTAAGAAAAAAATCTGGACAGACATCTCCAATTCCATAAACGAGATTTGGCCCATGGTGCAAATCATGTTTGAACAACATGATCTAGTGCTAAAGAGCGGGTAGGTCATTGACAGGATAAGAAGAGAGCTGAATGAAATTCCCTTGGCAGCTAACGAGATCATCAAGTTTCTGAATTCAAAAACCAAGGAAGAGCTCGAAGAACTGAAATTCGAAGGCAGAACAGAAACCATCCTTGAAGTCAAAAGGGTGTTGACCAAAAAAGGATTAATGTTGTAGTTGGAAGAGAAATCTTAGAACATGGACAATGGAGTTCAGAGATTTTTTAACAATCTTGAGGCCTTACAAAAAAAGGGCCTTCCTGGTCTACTTGTCCTAAATGGTAAATTGATGACTTTATCTGATTATAAGCAAAAGATTGCCACCATCGCCAAAGACAGTTACAAGTTTTCAGGGATACAAGGCAGCATCATGGGCAAAGCGTTCTTGGAGACTTTGCAGACTGACCTCAACATACAGCATGAAATCAACTACATTTTCCTCACCAAGACAACTTTTGCTAAGTACACCGAAATGGAAGAAATCTACCGTCGGTTATTGAAAGTTACCATCCCAAAAACACAAAGATAGAATGAGTTGTGAGAATTGATTGAGTAAAGTTAGAGGTCTCGTCCAACTCAGCGTCCAGCGCAGTCAAAGTCATCTAAATGACTCACCAATGGTCTTCCCCAAAATCAGCATGAGAGATTTGACACATCATCATCAGTTACTATATTTCTGCATATTGTTAGTTAGTTAGTTAGTTAGATTCAGGGTCTGCCACATCCTGATCATTAATGACAGGGTCATTTGTAACTCTGATTATAAATATTTCAAACTTAGAAGTATTGAGGGTTGATCTTTACGCCCAAGCAAGATGTAATCGTTGTAATTGGTATCAAGAGGTTATTCCAATAATACAAAGAGACATTTCACAGGATTCCTGTGTGTTAGTTGTTGGTGAAGTTTCCTCTGTCTTCGTAAAAAGTTTTTCTTTCTCAGTTATCATATTGTTTTTCTAATCTAATCTTTAAAAGAAGTTAAAGTTGCAGAATTTTCCATTGTGTACTTTGTTCCTAATCTTTTACAGATTTAAATGTTTTATTTCTAATGTTACAACAAAGAAATTCTTGAATGCTTTTTTGTTCTAACTGATATCTCACCTTTTTTCAACAATACATCATTTTTATTCCTAAAGAATCCATTATTTGCACTATCTTGCCCTATGAAATGAATCTTATAAAAATTGTTTTTGACCTCCATCTTTTTAAAACAGACCCCATAGCCCAATGGAAGCGTAAGTGATATTCAGCCATTTCATTTAGAAACTATACAAACAACTCGGTTATATTCATTTTTAACTAGCCTAAAATCTTGAAAATCCAAACAAATCTAAAACTTACAGAGAGATCCCTCTCTGAAACTGGTAGGGATAGCTCCCATTTTCGAAGTGGTTGGTTAAGGTTACCTCTAATAGATTTCTTCTTACCTCACAACAACCTCTGGGAATTTATAGAGTGATAACACACACAAAGGCAAAAGGACGGCCAAAATCGACCCAATCCTACCAGAGACGGTCCAGACAGCCTACTACGTGATCGCTAGCAAGGTTATGTGCTCGTAATACAAGGGTGAATGCACCTTATATGCCCTTTTGGTAGCATACTTCTGTGTAAATGGAGTTGTGTTCAACTGGTGCAACTACCTACTAGAGGAATTCCTAGTTGTGTGTGAGGAGGCTCAGGAGAAAGGAGGAACGTTTACATATGGATACCTGTTAGTCGCGCTCTCCATGTGGAAATGGACGTCACCCACAGGAAGACAATTTTCCTGTACAGACAAGGGTCGCCTAGCCAAGATGTTCGAGCCCTGGCACACAAGGTCGAACTAAGATAATATGGAGTGAAACAATGCATCATTCCTAAAGTGGTACAACCAGATTATAGATGCAACTCAGTGGTTGTGCATACCAAAGGAGCTGTTGAACCTCAATACCCAGAATATTGCATTCGGGCTAAATCGGCACTACACAGTTTTTTGGCCGAGACAGGTGAACCCTGAGGACTTCCATACGAGGTCATTACCCTTCTATATGGATGAGGAAGCCTTCGACAAGGAAGTCATGTCATGGCCAGGTGTGAAGTGCAACCCACGCAAGTCTAGTATGCATTACCTCTTGCCACCGAAGCTCCTAAAGAAAAGGGGGTAGGAAGAAGGAGTAGGGCCAAGTTCTGCCCCAGAAGAGAAAAAGTTGAAGGTCCAAATGCCGACGGACACAGAGGAGGAATAAAATGAGGAACCTTTGGAGTGGAAGAAGAAGACATTGTCTATGTTTTCGAAGCTCCCATAACAATTTGTTCTATCAGGGAAGGATGTCAATGACATCCTAGCCGTCATGTTCATAGGGGATCCCTCAATCAAGAAACCCCGAACAGGTATTTCTCCTGTAAAGGTATTGAACCCATAGTCAATATCCTCATTTGTACCTCGTACTAGATCAACCACTCGAGCTTCCCATACTGTTATTAAAATCACAAATGATCCTAATCCAGACACCACTACCTACACAACCATCATCACTGAGAAATCCCCATCGCCACTGCAAGACACCACCATTCCATCCCAACCCACTTTGCCTGAGCCCATGCAACTACATCTCCTCGACCCATCTGAGAGTGTACCAGAACATACTACCTTGACCAATGAATCCTTGAGCTAGCCATCCACTCTATAGGTACCTATTCTGGGAACTTTACCTTCATTGGAGAGTCAGAAACAAGAAAATCCACTACTTGTTTCAATACCACAAGTTCCAGGCACCCAGAGTCCTCTCTCAATAGTTAATGTTCAGATTCCCATCATTAGGAGAGAAACTCCATAATTTTCATTACAAATAGCATAGTCGATTCAGAAAGAACCCCAAACCACATCAGGGCAGAGTGCATCATCCTTGAAAGAACAACTAGAGCTAGTACTCTAGGATCCATAACGATGCGCAGAACTGTTGCAGCTTTTCCTGGACAAGACAGAAGTTTTCCCTCTACTTCCAATGGCTCTGAAGACTAGACTTTCACATCAACTGTAAGGTCCATCCCCAGGGGAAGAAGAGGTCGAGACACCATCCAAACATTCGATGGCTAGTGGACTGCCACTACAAGTGTCGACAGTGCATCAGGTGATATCGCTCAGTTTTCGACAGCGCAGCTGGTGGGCATAATCAGAGTCTCGAATGAACTATTGGAGTAGAGGATCTACCATGTCGAACGAGAAGTTGAGTTCTAGAAACAAGAAGGACTCCTTGCGCAAGCACAACGAATGCAGTAGAAATATTCAAAGATTCAGGCAGAATAGAAGGTAAAAAAGGTAAAGGAAAAACTCACATAGGCCTGGACAATGGTCAAGAAGACAATGCCTCAACTGCCAGAATCTAGCACAACAAGCAATCCTACGGAGCAGATGGAATTACTTTAGGTATCCTGGTCAAAGTTGGAAGAAAGATAATAAAATCTTGAAGCACAGTTGCGGGACAGTAGGCGAAAAGCCGAACTGCAACCCAGGAAGCTACAAGAGAAAATGGAGAAAATTGTTTTGGAAGGAAACAACGCAAGAGAAACCTTTCATAAAAGGACTGCAGAATGCAAAAAAATCTTCAAAGAGGTTAGTGATTGGATGGGAATCATTGCAAGCCACAACCAAACATTGGATGACTTGCGCGTGAATATCCAATCGCTCAACAAAGAAGGAGAAAACACTTTGAACCCGCTGGAACAACAAGAGAAATTTGAAGAGATCCAGCAGGCAGATAATGATCTCAATGCACTATATGAAGCTCAAATTGTGGCTAAGAAAGAACTATAAGAGTTTTGACCTGTAGTCCAGACAGCTTATTTACAAATGCATCAAGTAGATGCTATAGTTGATTCAGAATGGAACTCTTTAGTTGTGTCCAAGCCAAAAGAATGCATCACAAATTCCACCCAGCAGTTTGTTGCAGAAGCCTCACTACTTGCCAGAAAGTGGTAGGACAAAGTGGACAACTTTCAAGAAGTCAGAAAAGATCCCTAGAATTCGTACCTGAGTTGGGCCCTTTGTTTGAAGAACATAAAGTAGAAATAGACCAAGATGTAAATGGAAGAAACTTGGAACTAGAAGGCGAGAAAGAACAACAATCCAACCTGGAGACCATGGAAGAGTCGAAGACTTGAATCGAGATTAGTCAAGGATTATGGTCGGATCTTGTTGGGCCCTTCGTTTTGATTGAAAGAAGTTATGGACATCATATTATAGCTTCATTTTGGAGAACATAAGTTGTGCAAGATGCTAAGGAGCTCGACATCAGACTAAGGAAAGAAACAGAAAGTGGTTGGAAGGACAACGCAACATCAGTTTTGAGGAAAGACGTTGCAATGAGATCAAGAAGAAGAGAGAACTCTCAGGTTCTCAAGCAGCAAACTCAGGATTAGATTATATAAATGAGACTGATATGATTGTAAAAGGGTTGTTGGGCTAGATTTCTTGTTGTTGTTATTATTTATAGGTTTGTTGGTATGGGATTGTTATTGTTGTTGTTGTTGTTGTTAGTATTGATGTTGTGGCGAGAGTCACTGTTGTAATGGTTCATATTGTTAGTATATATGAGTCTTGAGATTTGATTAAGAACCAGACTATCAATGTATCATATTTCTGTAGCAGTCTAGATGTAGAGGAGAAAGATACTGTAACCTTGTCTCATATTGGATGAGGAGCATCCTTTGATTACTTGTGTATGAGAATCGATCTGTGAGAATAACCTAATATGTTAATATAATTAGAGGCCCAATTTTTGGATATATCCTATTTATTTATTCTTCTGAATGCATTGAATGTTTCTATGTATTATCTTTATGTTTGATATGCTTAATTGGTTATATCTTCCTTATGAATGGCAATGCAACTCTATTTTCTTTATTCTTAGTTAGGAAACGTTCAGAACTACCACAGGTTTAATCTATATTGTGCAATACTAATATGAATATTGATAACTCGGAGGTCTATCTAAGTATTCTCCTTACCCTTCCCTCTCTTTCTTGTCTCGATTGTGCTTTGGGTGAGACTTATTCCCTCCTGGGAAGATGAAAATGTCAGCGCTCTAGACTACTTCGGTACCTTTTGTTGGTAACTTGAGAAGGACCTTGATCTGATCACTTTTATGCCAACACATACATACAGCTGAGAACTTCGTGAACTTTAGAAATTATCGAAAGAACCACGGTATTCTCAATTGTGTGTCGATGTTTCCCATTCCTAGACATACTAATCAACAGAAAAGAAGATGGGAAACTTGGACATTCAGTATACAGAAAAAATAGCCACATTGAAAACTACCTTCACGCCAGTTCCCATCATCACCCCAGCCAAAAATTAGGAGTTCTTAACACCTTATCCATAAGAGCCATAAGAATTTCAGATAAATAACAACTAGAACAGGAGAAAAATCACCTTCACAAAGTCTTCAAGAGCATAGGTTACAAATAAAAAGAGATTGAGAATGCAATAAGGAAAGCCTTAGAAAGAGAAAATAACAGACCACAACAGAGAAACAACCAAACCCCGAGCCCCACTTCCTACCTCCCTTACATCCAAGGAGTCACTGATAAAATTGCAAAATCTTGAACAAGAAAGAGATTAAGACCTCATTCAGACCACTTGATACCATCAAACAAAAAATGAGATCAGTAAAAGACAAACTTGACCAACATAATTGCAAAGGAGTATACAGAATAGAATGTTCGTGTGGCAAATGCTACATTGGAGAAACAAGCCGCTCTTTTCACACTAGGATTAAAGAGCATGGTGGTGACATTAATAATGAACAAACTCACACCTTAGCATTAGTTGAACACTCTCTCACAACAAAACATCATGTACACTTAGAAGACACCAAAATCTTAGCAAAAGAAGACCACCTCCTTAAATGATGAATTATGAAAGAAATCGAAATCATCAAGAATCCCAATAACCTAAACAGAGACAATGGTCTAGAGATTAGTGATAGTTGGATCCCGCTCATTCGGGAAATAAGATAGTATTAGATTGATCCCCAAGACTCAAGAACTTGCACCAATACTGGGTTCTAACATATTTTCTCCACTAGACTATTAAAATTAAAAATTAATCTAACTTAATAACTAAAACTAACCTAATTATTATTAAACTTTTATTAAATCCTACAGTTTCACCTAACCAACATTTAGGTTTCACATAAGCCGACATAGACTAAACTTGACCCCGAGAATTACTATCTTCTCCCCTAGACTATTAAAAATTAAAAATTAATCTAACTTAATAACTAAAACTAACCTAATTAATACCAACAAACATCATTAAAAAAAATTATGATTTCTTACCTTAATCTCCTATAGAATTTGTTACCACTAATTTAAACCTAAAACTAGCATAAAACATTAATAATAATATTAATATTACCACTATTAAAATTAACCCTAATTTAACCTAAAACTAGCATAAAACATTAATAATAAGATTAATATTAATTGGATTATCAAATTAAATCAAAAAATTTCACCTTACCTTCCTCTTTCCTCTTACCTCTCCTCATAACTTACCACTTAATATATTAATAAACAAAAATTTTATTAAATGTTTATTATTAAAAAAATTATTAAATCCTAGGGTTTCACATAGCCGACTTTAGGTTTCCTCCGCTCCACTTTATTATTTATTGGGGTTCTTCTCTTGTAATTTTCCTCAAGATTTTAAGTCCTGAAGATGGATCCTGTTGTGGATCCGAAACGTCGACAAGCAATTGAGAATACTATTGTTCTTTCGATAATTTCTGAAAAACAAAACTCTCACCACAGAAATCTAAAATATCAAACTTCATGAATGTTCATTCAGATAGAGCAGCCCATGCATCTTATGACTTGTAAAAATTTCTTTGGTATGTGACTAGAATTGGACCAACCCCTCACTCAAATTTAAAGAGTAATCCTCAAAGTAGATTAAGAGTCAAATTAGCTCAGGGAAATACCAGTGGTCAAATAAAAATATGGAAGGAATTTGTACAAGAAGAAAGCAAGGATAAAATCAGAAGTCAATTCATGAAAAAGAAAATTAAACTAAAAGAAATCTAAAGTTGAAATGCCAGTCATTAAAAGGGTGAAAATTGGCTGAAAAATAAGAATAGAACCCAGCAGCAAGTAATAAATCTGGCGGCAGCAATAGAGAAAGTGTTTTCAGTGAAATCTTGAAAAGTAAATCAAGGAAAAAAATTAGTCAAGAAATGTTACTCATTCAACATCAAACCCAACAGAAATAACTCCCAGAATTTCTGCTCTGAAATGAAAACAAACCAGAGCATGAGAATTGATGATCTAGTGGAAATATTTGCAACATAATTCTCTAATCCAACTATTACATATGATTTTCCTTAGTACGACAAAATGATTCTGGGAATTTAAGTAACATGGGTTAATGTGGATGTCCAATCAAAACAGATTTTCAAAAACCAATTACATGGAACATTCCACAAACCCATAAGCTCTTGAAATTTCATGACATGAGCACTTTCTTTGCATATTTAAAAATAATCATTTTTTCAACAGAAAATACATTTCATATTTCTCACAAGAGTGCCATTTTCTTTTTGCTATAAAATATAATCATTAGCCACACAGACCCAAATAATTCAATCTAATAAAGAAAAGAGGAAAATCACAGCTATAGAGGTCATCAAAATAGTCATGAAAAGGACTCCAAATATCAACTATATCATAAACCAATATGTGAGTAAATTTCTTATCAGATGTTGAGTTGGTGGTAATCTAGGTTGATAAAAAATGTCACAAAGGAATCTGATCAGCCAAGTTCATATTAACACTTCCCTAGTTGTCTTCATTTCAAGAGAAAATATTCATAGATGTTGGTTGCACGATCTCTACTTCAAGAGAAAATATTCATAGATGTTGGTTGCACGAACCATTTTCCTAACCTGTATACAAAAGAGAACATTGTGATCAGCTCTTAGAAGTTTGGGAAGAAATCTCCTTTAAATGACTAACTTCTATTAAAATGAAATTAAACTAAATTGAAAAGTAAAGACCAGAATTACAACTAATTCTAGGAAACACATGCTAAGCTTAAAGTAAACTTAAACTAAGTTGGCTATCATAAAACTCCATGTAAAGTCCAGTGTACTCATCAAGTATTCATTAGTTTTCCATTAAATCAAATATCACATCCTTCTTCTTGAGATATGAGAACTTCATGTTCTTTCCCTCAAAAATCATTTCACCAAAAAACTTTAGTGTCATGATTGTTGTGGAGATTTGATCTCTGGACATAATGTCTTGTTTCTGAAATGAGAGTCAATCGAATTAAACAAAAAGGACTATTAGAATCCAATTTCATTTATCTTCTAAAGATGTCAATCCATCAAGAAACTTCAATCATAAAAATATGATTCAAATATTGTCAACATTGCATCTCAAGGTATGTGTTTCCCCTGATTATTGACGATGATGATGTGAAACATTAACATAATCATCTTCAGCCTTGTGAGAGGCAATAGGACATCATTATGAAAATGGGGAAATTAAGATACTCTCGAAAGGTTCAACTGATCTCAGGTCATAGCCTAGATGGATTGACTTCTTCAACACAAATCAAAGATATTAGTAGAAATCATAAATGAATGAAGTGATTAAGATCTGATTTCTAACTAGCAATAAATAGATGTTTGTCATGATGGGAAAGTAGATAAAAATGATATCCTCAAGTTTCCCAGAATGTCCCAAGTAGATAAATCATGCATTTCATTTATTTGAGATTGCATATTGCATAGAATATAGATGAAATGAAATGGAAAAAGAAAAGTGTGTAGCTTTCCTCTCTAATAGATATGTTTTCCGTTAAAAATAATGAGACATATAATCTGGAAAAAAAAAAAATCAACAAAGCTCATGAGTAAGAGGGATCAAAATAGAAGATCTACCAGCATGACCCAAACATGTTTATCTTTTATGATTATGAAAAAACTGATTCTGAGTTCAAAGAGTGTTAAAGAGTGTGGGGCAATATATTGATGAGTTATAGCCTCCCCACCCCCCCACTCCCCCCAAGGAATTTACGTCTTGAAAATTACTATCATGGCTAAAAACTATATGATGAAGATTCAAAAATGGAATTTTAGAAGTTGCATTGACATATTCCATTAAGATACTTACAACTCCCAAGCATTTGAATGGATCCAACATGAGACAAGTTTTTAGTTCTCAACCATAATAAAAATCATATTTCTCAAGAATGTAACCATAATGAGTGACCCAAAATTCACAAACCCAACCGATGAAAAGATATTGTTCAAGAAAATACGAGGTCCAAAAATCCATCAGATTGACAATGCTAGGATTTAGACCTTAGTTGACCAGTGAGTTGGGGAATAGAAAGATCGGTTCCCAAGTAATTTCTAAAAAAAAATATCTGCAGAAAGATTTAAATAGCCATGTTGTCCAAAATTGTTAAAAAATGCATCTAGATAGTGTAAATGAATATCTCTTGCTACTGCCCGCATGGGTGTAAACGGATTGGCAAGTGCCGTGTAAATGGAAGGAAATTTGTAAAATGAGGTCTCGTGTTCGATTCTCACTCGGATTTACTCGTGCGCCATTCTTGCGGGTTGGGTGGTTGCACCTGGGGTTATAGTGGTAGCAGACGAGTATCGACCCCGTGTCACGTGAGTACGAGAACCGCCCTTTTGCCGATTCCCCCAGTACAAAAAAAAAATATCTCTTGCTATTGTGTATGAGACGAAACTTGGGTGAAGAGAGATGCAAGATAATAGATGAAAATACTCCTTGAAAAACAAACTAAATAGACCTTCCTTCATTTATGTTAAAATCCATTTTTTTTTGTAATTATCCTTTTATATATTTTTATAGATTACACTTCCCTTTAGATTAGACCAGTGTTAAAATGCATTGAATATATTAAAATATTAAAGTGGAATTTATTCTTTATACACTAACAACCTAGGTTAACTAGATATGACAGCGGCCCAATCCAAGATGGTTGATGGATCGTTTCACCTGGGTCAATGGACTATATTGAATAATCACTAGTGGCTTCCATGGTGAGATGCAACGAATTTGTTGGCGTCCCCGTTTTTTCGTGAACAAAAATACCCACACGATAATTCACTTAACAACAAATGCAATTGTTTTTAGATAACATATCAATGGTTCCTTAATTTTATTTTGTGATAAGTTGATTGCTATACCAATGACGAACACAGGTTATCCTGGCAATGTATGTTTTCCTTTTTTGTATAAATTGATAGCCATTGTCTCATTTTACAGCAATAACCCCTTGACAGTTAAATATCAATGAATTTTTTAAATAATGGAGAACCACGTTTTTTCCTTAACAATTCACCAGATATCGTTTGACTGTGATATGTTACAAGTTTTGGCAATATTCCTGAAAAAAACAGCAGTAGTCCTGAAAACAACAGCAGATAACTGCATTTAGATTCAACAATTAAATATCCATTGGTGGCTCTATTTCAATTGTCCTAGGTTGGAAATTATTATTATTATTATTATTATTATTATTTTCTTTTCTTTTTAATTTCTTAATATTTCTTTTGAATTATTTTATTTTATTTTTTCTTCTTTTATAGGTAGCAGAATCACTTTCTTCGACAGAAATTCGAAAAATCAATATGGTTTTGTTCTTTGAATCTACTGTGAAGTATTTTTTATTGGACTTTCTGGATTTTTCTTTTGTGTGACCAAAGTTTAGATTGTGGTCAAGGATTAGGAGCCTGTTTGTGGTCGAAGATCTAAAGAAATCAGATAAACTCTATTAAATTTGAGTGGCCAAAGGCATGTAGTGACATTTTCAAGGGAAAAAAACGTTTTGAACAAGGGTCTGGTAGCTAAAGGCTAGGATCAAACTAGCTCTGATACCAATGTGATAAATCAAATCTGGCTCATGAGTTAAATATGCAAAATACTTGGAATATGAATACATACATAAGGATAATAATTAATATATAAATGTATGAATAATAAGATAATATGAGATGATTAGAATGACCCTCATGGTGGTATACATATAGGCATTCACTGGCCATAAGATGAAAAAGTATGTCTCTTTCTTTTTCATTAATTAACTATTAATTTATTAATTTGTTATTATTACTTAATATTATACATATTTTGTATGTTATAAATGGTTGTGAAAATATTTCTTTTGCAATTATATAGGGAGTTTCTATTTCAGTATAATCTAGCTATTGGGATTTTCCCTTGGAAAATTTCCCTTTTCCTCATAGTTGTTCTCTCTTGTTGAGTGATTTCTCTATTGTTGGGTAGAATTAACCTTTCTTGGGAAGATCTACCACTTGCTCAGAAGTTTTACATTGTCCCTCGATGAATTGTTACCTTTTTGGACATTTTATATTGTCTTTGGGTGAATTCTTACATGCTTGGATGTTTTACATTACCCTTGGGTGAATTCTTACATGAATGGGAATTTTGAGACATTATTGAGCATTTAAATTATGCAGTGGGTGGAAATTTTCATTGTTGAGTTGATTTCTTAGTTGTTGGGATGTTTTCTCACTCCCATAGACTGTGCACCATAATTACACATTACCTAGTTGAATTCTACATCAACCTGGTTGATTTCTAGAGTATAATTCCTTCACCCACACACTGTATGACCCATACACGCACTATGTGATCACTCTAGTCAATTGATTTCATCGCTAGTTGAATTCCCTTCTTACCCATTGGATTTTCATTTCTAGTCAAACTAAGTTATTGTCTGGTCGATTGGATTACTTTCTTGTTCAAATTGACTTCAAGATTAGTCAATTTTTCACCTCTAGTTGATCCCCTCTTTGCTGGAGCCGACGACTCATTGCCTGGTCAAGTTTAACTTCCCATTGGTCAAATCACTATCATTGTTGATCAAATTGACTCACGCCTAGTCGTCTTTACTTAGTGGTTGATTCCTCACATTACTTGTCGACTACCTTGTAGTTCGGTGGCTCCCTGCAAATTTGATCGACCTTTCTTCCGTTTGGTCGACTTACTTGTCTATTTGGTTGACTCACTTGTTGGTTGATAGGTTAATTTTTTGGTCATCTTAATTTATTTACTATTCGATTTTTTTCACTAGTCAACTAGGTTCCTGGTTGGTTGATTCTACTTTCTTGGTCGGTTTCATTTTTCTTGGATGATTGAGCACTCAATGGGTTGGCTCAGTCATTCCTTGGTTGACCTGTCCATTGGTTGGTCAATGTGCCTATTTGATGGATGAGTAAAATCTCAATACGTTCCCTCTTTTCCTCTTCACGGAAGTCGACGTCATATTCATTACTTCTTGGCATCATTGTTCCAAACTCGCCACACAACTTTAGCCTAGTGATCTTTAGGGATTCAAATAATCTATGTCGCAACCATGGATTTTTCAGCCAATAATTCGCTGAGAGGGGTTTGAATTCATTTCAAACTAAACAATGAACTATGAAGGAGAATTCGACACTAAAAAATTCATCAAGAACACAAGCCCTAAATCCCATGACTTCAACTCATAGATCTCATTGGAATAACGGGACGGTGATCTATTCAGAGTAGACCCATGAGATAGGTTGGCTCATTGAGAACAGAGAATTCCCACTACATTTTCATCTAGGTCTTGTGTGTGGGTTGCACAAAGAAAGGAAATAGATAATCCTCCCAGAGTAGAAATTGAGAGATCATAAACCTTGTAGAAAGAGCTTTATATATAAGACTAAGAAACAAGAAATTAAATTCCATAAAGAATTTGTGTTGGTGAAGTGATTGGGATATAATTCCTTTGTTTACAAATTAGATGGTATCAGAGAAGTTGCATTCTTGACCCAAGACATGAATTTCAAAACTTTGAAGAGAACGTTGCAAACCTCAGCATGGGTAAGGAAAGAAAAGAGAACTTGGAAGATTTAAGGGCTATCAATGTCAAGCTTCGAGAAGAGAACAAACACTTGAAGGAGCAAGTTCAAATGTTCAACCAGATGATGGTAGAGATGGAAAATCACCTTGAGACCTATACCAAACTACTTTCATTACTAAATAAGAAGTTTGAATAATTCCAAGACTCCCTCACTACAATCAATATAGATTGGGACAAGCACAGGATGCAACTTTTATACCTTGGTGAGAAGGTCATCTAGATGGATAAATGGCAAGAGGATAGGTTCATGCAGATGATGGCATGGCTGCAACAAGAGTTGGTAGAAAAGAAGAAGGAATTAGTGAGGCTTCAAGCAGTTGTCCAAGAGCACAAAGAAGCAAGGAAACCTTCCATTGCGACTGCAAATGTTAGCACCATTATTGAGACCACCTTGGTAAGCTCACCTTATGTAGACATTTCTCTAGAGAATATTGGTGACTTTGAAAAGCATACTAGAGGAATTGGCTGCAACATATTAAGGTAGATGGACTATGATGGACAAGGGCTAGTAAATTCAATACAGGGCATCTTGAGCGTCATTGTAGCTACACATAGGGCCAAGCATGAAGGCCTAGTATTTGATGGAAGAGTGGAAAATCCCATGACCATGAAGACCATTTTTTTGAAGGATAAATACTTGTCAGAGTTGTCTTTCTCATAAGGAGAAGGAGCAACAAAAATATGTGAAGTTGGCATCCCACTACCACCTCGGACTTATTATGGTGGATTGAAGAAGGGAAGTGATGAGAAGAGCTTGAAGACTCATCCTACACCATCACTCAAAAGAAGAGAAAAAAAAAATAGTGAAGCCAAGAAGAAGAAAAAGACCAAGAGATCTTCATCAAACATGATGTTCCTTGTTTGTCACTATTGCAAGGAGAGAGGCCACAAAGTGACCATCTATTGGTATGCGGAAGCATGCTAATTATGTCAAAAGAAATTCCATCTTGAGGCATCTTGTTGGGAGAAGAAAGCCACATGCCACAAGTTTGAATGGTTTCCGGGGAGGAATGGAAAGAAGACTTCTCCAATCCAACAACGAAATCAAAGTCGCATAGAGAGGAGTATAATAGGAATTCCTTGTAGTAACAACATGAAATTTTGTCAACATTTCAAATTGAGTGGACATTGGGAAGAGAAGTGTTGGTGACTTCACCTAGAGCTTCACCCCAGAAATTTCAAAGCCATGAAGAGAGTGTGGAAAGTGAATCTAACAGAGATGAAGAGTTTCCTACATCTCTAATTCAAAGAGAATATGTTTTCCAAATATAGATAGCAGGACAAGACGTCTGCATCACTATAGAAGAGGACAACAGGTGGATGTCAACTACTAAGGTAGCACCATTCCAATTGTTACCGGCAATCTTACAAAATATTTTTTCTTTTTGAAGATGTGTCATATATTGATGCATGGGAATCAATTACCATGGAGGGAGGAGTTCTTGATCAGAACTCCATGAAGTTCTTGCAAGCATGTGCAAGCACTAGAGAGTTGTTTCCACACTGGGAAGCAATTGA
>SNQJ01S0031065.1:19565-45868 GCA_010110895.2 Picea sitchensis | reverse complement strand
CCCAAGCATTTGAATGGATCCAACATGAGACAAGTTTTTAGTTCTCAACCATAATAAAAATCATATTTCTCAAGAATGTAACCATAATGAGTGACCCAAAATTCACAAACCCAACCGATGAAAAGATATTGTTCAAGAAAATATGAGGTCCAAAAATCCATCAAATTGACAATGCTAGAATTTAGACCTTAGTTGACCAGTGAGTTGGGGAATAGAAAGATCGGTTCCCAAGTAATTTCTAAAAAAAAATATCTACAGAAAGATTTAAATAGCCATGTTGTCCAAAATTGTTAAAAAATGCATCTAGATAGTGTAAATGAATATCTCTTGCTACTGCCCGCATGGGTGTAAATGGATTGGCAAGTGCCGTGTAAATGGAAGGAAATTTGTAAAATGAGGTCTCATGTTCGATTCTCACTCGGATTTACTCGTGCGCCATTCTTGCGGGCTGGGTGGTTGCACCTGGGGTTATAGTGGTAGCAGACGAGTATCGACCCCGTGTCACGCGAGTACGAGAACCGCCCGTTGTCGATTCCCCCAGTACCAAAAAAAAAAAAAATATCTCTTGCTATTGTGTATGAGACGAAACTTGGATGAAGAGAGCTGCAAGATAATAGATGAAAATACTCCTTGAAAAACAAACTAAATAGACCTTCCTTCATTTATGTTAAAATCCATTTTTTTTGTAATTATCCTTTTATATATTTTTATAGATTACACTTCCCTTTAGATTAGACCAATGTTAAAATGCATTGAATATATTAAAATATTAAAGTGGAATTTATTCTTTATACACTAACAACCTAGGTTAACTAGATATGACAGTGGCCCAATCCAAGATGGTTGATGGATCGTTTCACCTGGGTCAATGGACTATATTGAATAATCACTAGTGGCTTCCATGGTGAGATGCAACGAATTTGCTGGCGTCCCCGTTTTTTCGTGAACAAAAATACCCACACGATAATTCACTTAACAACAAATGCAATTGTTTTTAGATAACATATCAATGGTTCCTTAATTTTATTTTGTGATAAGTTGATTGCTATACCAATGACGAACACAGGTTATCCTGGCAATGTATGTTTTCCTTTTTTGTATAAATTGATAGCCATTGTCTCATTTTACAGCAATAACCCCTTGACAGTTAAATATCAATGAATTTTTTAAATAATGGAGAACCACGTTTTTTCCTTAACAATTCACCAGATATCGTTTGACTGTGATATGTTACAAGTTTTGGCAATATTCCTGAAAAAAACAGCAGTAGTCCTGAAAACAACAGCAGATAACTGCATTTAGATTCAACAATTAAATATCCATTGGTGGCTCTATTTCAATTGTCCTAGGTTGGAAATTATTATTATTATTATTATTATTATTATTTTCTTTTCTTTTTAATTTCTTAATATTTCTTTTGAATTATTTTATTTTATTTTTTCTTCTTTTATAGGTAGCAGAATCACTTTCTTCGACAGAAATTCGAAAAATCAATATGGTTTTGTTCTTTGAATCTACTGTGAAGTATTTTTTATTGGACTTTCTGGATTTTTCTTTTGTGTGACCAAAGTTTAGATTGTGGTCAAGGATTAGGAGCCTGTTTGTGGTCGAAGATCTAAAGAAATCAGATAAACTCTATTAAATTTGAGTGGCCAAAGGCATGTAGTGACATTTTCAAGGGAAAAAAACGTTTTGAACAAGGGTCTGGTAGCTAAAGGCTAGGATCAAACTAGCTCTGATACCAATGTGATAAATCAAATCTGGCTCATGAGTTAAATATGCAAAATACTTGGAATATGAATACATACATAAGGATAATAATTAATATATAAATGTATGAATAATAAGATAATATGAGATGATTAGAATGACCCTCATGGTGGTATACATATAGGCATTCACTGGCCATAAGATGAAAAAGTATGTCTCTTTCTTTTTCATTAATTAACTATTAATTTATTAATTTGTTATTATTACTTAATATTATACATATTTTGTATGTTATAAATGGTTGTGAAAATATTTCTTTTGCAATTATATAGGGAGTTTCTATTTCAGTATAATCTAGCTATTGGGATTTTCCCTTGGAAAATTTCCCTTTTCCTCATAGTTGTTCTCTCTTGTTGAGTGATTTCTCTATTGTTGGGTAGAATTAACCTTTCTTGGGAAGATCTACCACTTGCTCAGAAGTTTTACATTGTCCCTCGATGAATTGTTACCTTTTTGGACATTTTATATTGTCTTTGGGTGAATTCTTACATGCTTGGATGTTTTACATTACCCTTGGGTGAATTCTTACATGAATGGGAATTTTGAGACATTATTGAGCATTTAAATTATGCAGTGGGTGGAAATTTTCATTGTTGAGTTGATTTCTTAGTTGTTGGGATGTTTTCTCACTCCCATAGACTGTGCACCATAATTACACATTACCTAGTTGAATTCTACATCAACCTGGTTGATTTCTAGAGTATAATTCCTTCACCCACACACTGTATGACCCATACACGCACTATGTGATCACTCTAGTCAATTGATTTCATCGCTAGTTGAATTCCCTTCTTACCCATTGGATTTTCATTTCTAGTCAAACTAAGTTATTGTCTGGTCGATTGGATTACTTTCTTGTTCAAATTGACTTCAAGATTAGTCAATTTTTCACCTCTAGTTGATCCCCTCTTTGCTGGAGCCGACGACTCATTGCCTGGTCAAGTTTAACTTCCCATTGGTCAAATCACTATCATTGTTGATCAAATTGACTCACGCCTAGTCGTCTTTACTTAGTGGTTGATTCCTCACATTACTTGTCGACTACCTTGTAGTTCGGTGGCTCCCTGCAAATTTGATCGACCTTTCTTCCGTTTGGTCGACTTACTTGTCTATTTGGTTGACTCACTTGTTGGTTGATAGGTTAATTTTTTGGTCATCTTAATTTATTTACTATTCGATTTTTTTCACTAGTCAACTAGGTTCCTGGTTGGTTGATTCTACTTTCTTGGTCGGTTTCATTTTTCTTGGATGATTGAGCACTCAATGGGTTGGCTCAGTCATTCCTTGGTTGACCTGTCCATTGGTTGGTCAATGTGCCTATTTGATGGATGAGTAAAATCTCAATACGTTCCCTCTTTTCCTCTTCACGGAAGTCGACGTCATATTCATTACTTCTTGGCATCATTGTTCCAAACTCGCCACACAACTTTAGCCTAGTGATCTTTAGGGATTCAAATAATCTATGTCGCAACCATGGATTTTTCAGCCAATAATTCGCTGAGAGGGGTTTGAATTCATTTCAAACTAAACAATGAACTATGAAGGAGAATTCGACACTAAAAAATTCATCAAGAACACAAGCCCTAAATCCCATGACTTCAACTCATAGATCTCATTGGAATAACGGGACGGTGATCTATTCAGAGTAGACCCATGAGATAGGTTGGCTCATTGAGAACAGAGAATTCCCACTACATTTTCATCTAGGTCTTGTGTGTGGGTTGCACAAAGAAAGGAAATAGATAATCCTCCCAGAGTAGAAATTGAGAGATCATAAACCTTGTAGAAAGAGCTTTATATATAAGACTAAGAAACAAGAAATTAAATTCCATAAAGAATTTGTGTTGGTGAAGTGATTGGGATATAATTCCTTTGTTTACAAATTAGATGGTATCAGAGAAGTTGCATTCTTGACCCAAGACATGAATTTCAAAACTTTGAAGAGAACGTTGCAAACCTCAGCATGGGTAAGGAAAGAAAAGAGAACTTGGAAGATTTAAGGGCTATCAATGTCAAGCTTCGAGAAGAGAACAAACACTTGAAGGAGCAAGTTCAAATGTTCAACCAGATGATGGTAGAGATGGAAAATCACCTTGAGACCTATACCAAACTACTTTCATTACTAAATAAGAAGTTTGAATAATTCCAAGACTCCCTCACTACAATCAATATAGATTGGGACAAGCACAGGATGCAACTTTTATACCTTGGTGAGAAGGTCATCTAGATGGATAAATGGCAAGAGGATAGGTTCATGCAGATGATGGCATGGCTGCAACAAGAGTTGGTAGAAAAGAAGAAGGAATTAGTGAGGCTTCAAGCAGTTGTCCAAGAGCACAAAGAAGCAAGGAAACCTTCCATTGCGACTGCAAATGTTAGCACCATTATTGAGACCACCTTGGTAAGCTCACCTTATGTAGACATTTCTCTAGAGAATATTGGTGACTTTGAAAAGCATACTAGAGGAATTGGCTGCAACATATTAAGGTAGATGGACTATGATGGACAAGGGCTAGTAAATTCAATACAGGGCATCTTGAGCGTCATTGTAGCTACACATAGGGCCAAGCATGAAGGCCTAGTATTTGATGGAAGAGTGGAAAATCCCATGACCATGAAGACCATTTTTTTGAAGGATAAATACTTGTCAGAGTTGTCTTTCTCATAAGGAGAAGGAGCAACAAAAATATGTGAAGTTGGCATCCCACTACCACCTCGGACTTATTATGGTGGATTGAAGAAGGGAAGTGATGAGAAGAGCTTGAAGACTCATCCTACACCATCACTCAAAAGAAGAGAAAAAAAAAATAGTGAAGCCAAGAAGAAGAAAAAGACCAAGAGATCTTCATCAAACATGATGTTCCTTGTTTGTCACTATTGCAAGGAGAGAGGCCACAAAGTGACCATCTATTGGTATGCGGAAGCATGCTAATTATGTCAAAAGAAATTCCATCTTGAGGCATCTTGTTGGGAGAAGAAAGCCACATGCCACAAGTTTGAATGGTTTCCGGGGAGGAATGGAAAGAAGACTTCTCCAATCCAACAACGAAATCAAAGTCGCATAGAGAGGAGTATAATAGGAATTCCTTGTAGTAACAACATGAAATTTTGTCAACATTTCAAATTGAGTGGACATTGGGAAGAGAAGTGTTGGTGACTTCACCTAGAGCTTCACCCCAGAAATTTCAAAGCCATGAAGAGAGTGTGGAAAGTGAATCTAACAGAGATGAAGAGTTTCCTACATCTCTAATTCAAAGAGAATATGTTTTCCAAATATAGATAGCAGGACAAGACGTCTGCATCACTATAGAAGAGGACAACAGGTGGATGTCAACTACTAAGGTAGCACCATTCCAATTGTTACCGGCAATCTTACAAAATATTTTTTCTTTTTGAAGATGTGTCATATATTGATGCATGGGAATCAATTACCATGGAGGGAGGAGTTCTTGATCAGAACTCCATGAAGTTCTTGCAAGCATGTGCAAGCACTAGAGAGTTGTTTCCACACTGGGAAGCAATTGATCCTAGCAAGAGAATGTCTACCACGCTTCCTTTTGAGGGACTAATACATGATGGCATAGCTTGTTGGGGTCACAATGAACATAGACCAACATTTGACTTTGCTTCAATGGAAACCAAGATGGATTGTCTAAAGGATAGAGAGGGATATGGAAATGGATGTTGAGTCTAGGGTTCGGGTCAGTGAGTACAGTTTTGCATTGCAGGGACAAGCAAGTCAAAACCAGAGCCAAAGCCATAGCTGAGGACCACAGCCAATAGCTAGAGACACAAGTTATAGCCATAGTTAGAGTTGTATCTAGGAGATAGCGTTAGATCCACATTCTAGAGAAGCACATAAAAGTACATTGATCCAGATTGGTTTCTTGAGATTTTGGAGACCAAAAAGCCTCTCAATGAGGAGGTGTGATCCGAAATGGATCTAAACCAAGAATGCTTGTAAGACTCAATAGCTTCAAGATTATTTCAATAATTAAGGAAGGTTATGAAAGCATTGTAAAACAATGCAAATGTAAAGTGAATGAGACAAAATAGAGGAAAAAAAGAGAAATAGAAGAAATAGAAGAAAAATGAAATGAGAGAAGAGTGGGGAATGGGAAACAAACCATCAGGTTGTTGGACTTCCCATTGACCCAACTCTCCCTATTTCCTCTTGTACATTCATTCCCAAAGGGTCTTTTGGCTAGGAAAGAAAGGGACATAAAATGCCATGAAAGGATTGTACCAAAAATTGTTGAGATAAATATATTGAGCATCCATTCAAGGATATGTTGTTGTTGTGTTGAATTCATCTGTATAAATGTGTAGATCATAGATAATTGTATGTGGTTTATTAAAACTTGTGTACTTTCTTAGTTATGGTTTAAATTGTTGTGTGTAGTTGAATTTTGATGTAAATAAAGAGTCGCAACAACTCTGAAATGTCCACCATCCATTTCCCCTTCAAGTCTGAGATCGATGGTAGTAAAAATATGTCTATTGAAATTACTTAGAGAGTTTCTAATTCAATATGTTCTAATTGATTGGATTTTCCCTCGAGAATGTTTCTCTTTCCACATAGTTGTTCTCTCTTGTTGAGTGATTTCTTTATTCTTGGGTGGAATTCTCCTTGCTTGGGAAGATCTATCACTTGCCTAGATATTTTACATTGTCCCTAGGTGAATTCTTACCTACCTGGACATTTTACATTGTCTCTAGGAAAATTCTTACATGCTTGGACGTTTTACATTGTCCCTGGATGAATTCTTACATGCATAGGAATTTTGAGACATTGTTGAGCATTTAAATTATGTGTTTGGTGGAATTTTTCATTGTTGAGTCAAGTTCTTAGTTGTTGGGACATTTTCTCACTCCCATGGACTGTACACCATAATTACACGTTACCTGGTCAACTTCTACATCAATCTGGTCGATTTCTATAGTATAATTCCTTCTCCCACACACTATATGACCCATCCATGCACCATACAATAACTTTTATCAATTGATTCCACCACTAGATGAATTCCCTTCTTACCTAGTAGATATTCATTTCTAGTCAAATTAAGTTCTTGTCTGGTCATTTTTCTGATTCGTGTGATCAATTGGATTACTTGCTTAGTCGATTTGACTTCAAGTTTGGTCGATTTGTAACCTTTGGTCGAACCCCTCTGTGTTGTATCTGATGACTCATTACCTGGTCGATTCAAATTCCCACTGGTCAAATCACTATCATTATTGATTGACTTGACTCATGCATGGTCGACTTTACTCGGTGGTTGATTTCTCGCATTGCTAGTCAACTACCTTGCAGTTGGGAGGCTCCCCAGAAATTTGGTCAACCTTTATTCCATTGGAAGGCTGCTCATCTGTCTGTTTGGTCAACTCACTTATTGGTCGATGAGTTAATTATTGGGTCGAGTTGATTTCTTTTCTAGTCAATTTTGTCTGCTAGTCGATTGGGTTCTTGGTTGATCGATTCTACTTGCTTAGTCGATTTCATTTTGCTTGGTCGACTAGGAACTCAATTGGTCGGTTTAGTCATTCCTTGGTCAACCTATCCATTGGTTGGTTGATGTGCCTTTTGGATGAACGAGTGAAATATCATTATGTTCCCTCTTTTCCTCTTCACATAATCCAACACCATATTCATTACTTCTTGAAATCATTGTTCCACACTCACCACATAACTTTATCCTAGTGATCATTAGGGATTCAAACAATCTCTACCATAGCCATGGTTTTTTTGATAATAATTAACAAAGAGGGACTTGAATTCATTTCAAACTAAGAAGTGATCCATGAAGGATAAATCAACACTCAAAAATTCATCAAGATCACAAGCCTTGAAGCCCATGAATTCAACTCAGATATCTCATTAGTATAACAGGAGGCCATTCAGAGAAGAGACCTGAGATAGTTTGTCTCATTCAGAACAGAGAATTCCCACTATGTTTTCATCTGGGTCTTGTGTGTGGATTCCACTAAGAATGGACACAAACAATCCTCATAGAGTAGAGGTTGCACAAAGATAATAAACCTTGTAGACATAGCCCTGTATGTAAGACTAAGATAAAGATAAGAAATTAAATTCTGCAAAGAACCTATGTTGGTGAATCGAGTGGGCTATAAGTCCCTCATTTACGGATCATTGTAAGAAGGATATTTTCCAATATTTTTCTAATCAAAGAGGCAATGAGGATGTTCAAGATGATATTTACCAAAATATGCAAGAAAAGATTAGAAACCCAACCTAAATAGATTGTATCAATAAATATTTGGTTATTGAAGAGATATGCACTCATCTAATCTCAGTCCAATGCTATGAGATGTATGTGGAGTCTCCTTGTGAGATAGTTTTGTCTCAATATCCACTATTTACTCACCACAAGTAGAAAATAATTAATAGTACTAGGAATAGGGATTCATTTGCCATTGGTGTCACCAGTAACTTTCTAGCAAGCTACAAATATTCAATAATACAATATGATAGGTATCATTAGTCACTATATTAAAAACCTTGTAAACAGATGGATAGTGGAGTCACCAATAGATTTTCATTATATCCCAAAGAGAAATTTATCCCTAGAAATGGCCCAATTCCAATGTTTTCCCCTATCTCTCATAGAGGGGCCAAATGTTAGGGAATAGTCTACAGGATGAACCTTCTTACCCCACTCTAGGCCTTTGAGCCAGTTTAGGCCAATGGGGGTGGATACCCTCAATATTTCCTGAGGAAAGAGTTCATGTTTATCACCCAAGGACAACCTATCTAATAGATGAAGCTCAGAATGGATATATATAATCGATTTCAAGTAGGAATAATATGTTGAATTTTAATTTGGAGGAAATTCAAAAGGGGGGTAACTAGAGAGGGGGTTTTAAAAGGATCCAACCATAGGAATGCTTTTCTAAACTATGGGAACTAGAATCTAGTTAGGTTGGAAGATAACTTAGAAAGAACAAATATGGGAAAAGGGGGAGGCATAGCTACTTTCCTAGCACATATCAATCAAACAAAAATATAATGGGCAAGACAAACATAGATCCTTTAGCTTATTCAACATTATGGATTATTGAAAATGGAAGGGAAAAAACTAGCATTACTTCTTGAATTGATTATTGACTAATGGAAACAACCTTAGTCCTCATGTTAGTCCCTAAAGTTGCACTTGACTGTGAGAGGGAAAGCTAGGGCATCATCAGTTTATTGCAAAGTATTTTAAAGGTTTTTATGATTTGTTTTTTTGAATAAGGTGGTTGAAAACTGGCTCAAGGTTATAACATAACATGAAAATCAAAATCAAAACATAGTATATCCCATTGACTGATTAAAAGGTAGTCACATAGATGGATTAGACCAACAAGAAAAAGAGAGGATGAAGCCTTCAATTTGTCAACTTCACATAAACTCTTGTCTCAAAATATCATAAATAAACAAGACCATCAGCTTGAAATCAAAACTTGAAAATAATTTCCACAACAAATTATTTACTGTATTAATTAACAATCAAGAAACAAATGCATTGTAGTCTGAATAATGAACTCAAGCATGAAGAAAGAAAAACAAAGTAGAAAAGAGCATCTAACCATCCATATGCCTTTGCTATTAAGTGTCAAATAGAACAGTAATGCCTTACAAGGAGTTTCAAAATAAGTCCTCTGGATCTCCAATTTTTTGACCTGAACAGAGTCTTTCCTATGCCTATTTAAACTATCCAAAATACCTCAAATCCCATCTTCTAGTGTTCTCTTAATGGCTAGATTTGATTAGTATCTATTTACTAGGGAAGTTAGCTCAAAAAGAGCATTTACATTCCAAAAAGAGATCATTGCTCAATGGCTTGATATTGCAAGATCTTTCCAACATTACATTCGATTATACAAAATAGGGATTAGTTTGATCTAGTCATACAATTCGAGGTCTTTGCTTTTCAAAATCCAAAACAAGTAGATCTTGTCCTATTCCCTGGAAAACATCAAAATTATGAATGTGCCAAATTCTTCATGAATCCTTTAGGATATGATAATAGCATTAGCCTTGGAATTTTTCTGTTTGAGCTTTGTGGTAAGCACAACATTATGCCAATAGAGTTTGAAGTTTATTTATCTGAGCTCTTTGAGCAATTCCCTTTGCTCTCTTTTCTTCTTCTTGAAACATTGAATCCTTTCTTACTGACGAGCACTCCATTGTTCTATATGGGCCTTTTCTTTCTTCAACTGTCTCACTATCTTTTGGAGTTCTTTGATGCTTTCTTTATCAGTTCTAACTTTAACCTTGAATTCAAGGAACTCTTCATAAGGTGAAGGCTCATTCATATCTATGGCAACCTTTGGTTCTCTCAATTTAACTTGGTATCTAGAAGCCAATCCTAAGTTGTGTTCTTCATCAGAACTTGATGAATCTGTGGCTTCAGGCATATCTGATATGTGATCTAAATCTACAAGGTAACCTTTTTTATTTTCAGGAATCTTACTGATACCTTTAGCAATTTCTTTAGCTTTTGCCAATCTGGTAGTAGCTCTTGTTACAGGTCTTGTAGGAAGTGAAACAATTTGCTTACCTCTTTTTTTTGGTTTCTTATGTAATGGATGTCTTCTTGCCTTTTTTCTAGTACCTACTTCAGCATCCTCTGAGTGATCTTCTATAACTATGATGTTTTCTTCTTTGATTGAGGGATTCAACATGGCTTTGGACTTTAACCTATATTTTTTGGTAACCCTAGTATAATTCCTTGTAGGGTTTTGAGACACAGGCACACCTTTATTCTTTGTCCTTTTGACTGCAGTGTCTTTCTTACTGGTTGATGGTGATTCATGCTTGGTTGTAGTTTGAATATCATAATCTTCATCTGAATATTCTTCCACTTTAACATCTGCCTCAGAAAACATTTTGATTTCTGGATCCAATTTTGGTCTTTTACCTCTGTTGTTCCTCGTCACCCTGATAGCAGGAGTTTCTTCTTTAACAGGGGTTTCATCAACTGAAATATTATGTTTGTGTGTAACAGCCCTTTTTCCCTTTGCCTCTCTTTTGTTTGTTGGAATGTGGGTTAGGATTCAAGGATTGCATGAGCCATCTCCAGGGTTTTTGTATTTCTCTCAGAGCAGACACGACTAGAGTCTTAATTAAGACCTGATGAAACAAGCTACTCTTTGCATTAAAGGGGTGTGATTGCACTCTTTTTGACATCTTTGCCAATCTTTTGAGTAGAAAGTAAGGCAGATTTAAAGGATAATCGCCATTTAGATGCATTAATAACCTAATGTGGTAGATATAAATCAATGAGAATTTGCCTTCACAGGTGATATACATGTGGATAACAATTAGAGAAGTGTGTCATTCTGGTCTAATCCAATTGTGAGGAACTCACTTTCTCCAATTCGGGTTTTTCTTATCTGGAAGTATGAATTGATTGAAAAACTCTGTGACTACATGCTCCTTCTTCCACCATCGTTCTCCTCCAACCACCAATCTACAAGCTTTGGCAATTGCTTGTTATGTCACCAGCATTAGCAATTTTCCGATCTCCACTTCGAAACCATCGAAGTTCTGTGCAAACACCATAGAGACATGTTCGTCATGACCTTGGAAGGTGGTCAGGAACTCAAACCAACCAACATCTCTGAACCTCTAAGCCATCTGAGGATAATCTTCGAGAAGGTCAGCACCCTCGGGTTCTAATCTGACCACTTGCCCACTTCTCTTAGGCTCCATAAAAAAAAACACGATGTTAGAACTGGCACTGCTTAGATTCTGAATTTGCAACCTGCAACTGTTAATATATAACATTTCTTCTAAGAAAACACTTGTGCTTATAACTCGGCAAAATCAGAACGATGAATGACAGGTTCAAATAATGATCTTTGGAATTGAATGATTTGAAATGAGTCCTTTGCAGGTACAGAACAATCCGATCATGTAACAATTCGAATTATAAAATGATTTAAGGGCTATCGTGGGACACATGTGAATTCTTAGTCCACGATTTGTGTAATCATAATGAAATCAGGGTGGCAGCCGCATATTAAGGCATAATCATATTTGTGCTACGAGAATAATGTTATTACAGTAGTGCTATTAATGACTAGAAGAGTTTTGAATTTGTAAAATTCAAACAGGCATATGAAGTGACACATCTCGTAAAACCATGTATTAAATCTTCAGACTTAAAGAAATTTATTCAAAAAGCTAAAATGCAAATCATAACAAGCTGAAAACAAGGATTAAAATCAAATGAAAGCTGACAATGAAGTGCAGGTAGGAAAGGTTTAGGATTAGGGTTTCTCACTAATCAAAATCAAAATTAGAGACTAACACCTCATTTCACAATAAATCCATTTTTTCATTAATTAAATAGTAGTTCCATTTTTGGGGACTATTGAAGTCTCATATTTGAAACAACCATTCTATTAGTCAAAAAAATGCACCAAGGGTTAGGATTATAAAATCATTTTTCAAGCCTTCTTGCTTCCCTCTACAATTTTTTTTACTTAGAGAATGCTTACAATGAGAATGACAATGAAGGAGATGAGAATTGGAAGGAGGAGAAATCAATTTGATACTACAAAACCGCAATGCTCCAAGCATATCTCAATTTTTTATGGCCTTTGTCTCTGTTTCACAATCTTTAGCCTTTGAAAAGTTAAACTCTTGAATGAAAAACCTTCCTTGTAAAAGAAAAAATTATCTTACTTCTACATCATTGGGGAAAAGGCATACTCATTATCCAACTCAAAAATCATCTTTGGGACACCATTCTCTCTTAATCCTTCAATCTCATGGGTTGTTAACCAATTTTTTTGTTAACTCGTACTTTGGGGCCACCACTCTCCCTTAATCCCATGAAATTAGGGCCGCAAGTGTGAGTTTCATCTTGAAAATGATTACATATCCCACATGGAGATTCCATTCTAGGTGTCTTCTCTTCTTAGTTCCACCTATTTCTTTGGAGTATAGACCTTCATTTGTCTTTGAATCTAGATGCACTTCAACACATTCAAACTTCGATGATGGGGGGAAATTTGTGGAATTGAGTTCAGTCTTTGAAATCAAGCCCGAGAAATAACTCAAAAATTGAGGAGGGGGTTGATAAAGGAACTGATCCCTATCTTGAAATTGACCAAGGTTGCATTTCAAACAGTGAGAAGGAGGCCCAATTAAGGAATCAAGCCCAATCTTGAAATTGGCCAAGGTAGCAATTTGAATAGTGAGAAGGGGGCTTGGTTGAGGAGTCATGCCCAATATTCAAATCAAGGCAAGGAAATATCTCAAATAATGAGAAGGGGTTTTAGTTGAAGAATTGGGTCCGATCTTGAAATCATGACAATAAACAACATGAACAGTGACAAGGGGAACTGATTGAGGAATCAAGCCTGATATTGAAACCGGGCCAAAGCAACAACTCAAACATGTGAAGAAGGGTCCAATTGTAAATTGGGATGAAAGAAAAGTTCAAATAAGGAAGAAAAGGAAAATATTTTAAATATTCTTGAAGGGTTCGGAAGGGTGAAAAGTTAAGGGAACTCTAGCTAACTATGAATGAACCCTTGAGTATGTGAAAACTATGAAGGAAAGACTTGTTTTGAAATTAATTGGCCAATTAAGTTCTTTAGTATCAACAAGGAGATAACAATCTCAACAAGGTGATAACACATCTGACATCTACAAATCACTCAAATCAATAACATGAGAAGGATCTGAAATATAATGACTCAAAGCAGACACATGAAAAGATTCATAGATACAATCTAGAGATGATAGTAATGCAAGATGGTAAGAAACTAGTCCTAATCTTTCAATGATCTTATATGGCCCCACATACCATGGAAAAAACTTGGCTCCCTTCCCAAATTTAATCGAACTTGTTTTTTATCGAACTCACAAATACACTATGTCTCCTTCTTTATAACTTCTACTTGTTTGATGCACATCAGCATAACATTTTTTTTTATATTTTGAGTTTCTTTCAATCTTTCCCATGTCGTTTTATTTTTCTCTTTCATTTCTTGAATCATTTCAGGTCCAACTAGAACTATGTCTTAAATTCTAACCCAACTAAGAGGATTTCTACAGGGCTTACCATAAAAAAACTTGAAATGTGTCATCTTAATCAAACTCTAATAATCATTATTATATGAAAATTCTACAAGCGGTAAATACTTTTCATGCATCCTTGGTGTCTTCGAATATATCAAAATATCATCCAAAAATACTTGCATGAACTTATCGAGGTATTGTTGAAACACCCCATCCATCATACTCATGAACGTAGTTGGTGCATTTTTCAACCCAAATCGCACCACTATATACTCATAATGACCTAAATGTGTCTTAAACATTGTCTTAGAGATGTCCTTTTCCCTACTTCTTAATTGATGATATCCTAATCTCAAAGAAATCTTTGAAAATATAGTTTCCCCTTTCATTTGATCAAACAGATCATCAATCCTAGGAAACATATACATATTTCTTATGGTTGCTTTGTTCAACTATTGATGGTCTATACAAATCCTCCATGATCCATATTTCTTCTTTACAAAGATCAATCGCGCTCCCCTTCGTGATATATTAGGACAATAAAATCCCAAATCCAACAATTCTTGGACTTGCATTTGCAACTCTCGCAATTTTTTGGTTGTCATGTGATAAAGAGCCTTCGAGATGGAATTATTTCTTGGTTTGAGTTCAATAATGAACTCCAACTCTCACTTATGTGTTAGTCTAGGTAACTCTTCTAGAAACATGACAAAAAAATTTGATAATATGTGATTTTGAACTATGTTCACCATAGCCTCTTTCTTGTTCATATATGTCACAGCATACAAGTTGCAACCATTCCAAAGAATTTTTTTTAATTGCATCATCAAAATAAATCTTAAAAACACTCCTCTTTTAATCCTTGCTAAAAAAAATTGTCTAATGTCATTTTTCAAATAAAGCATTGTGACCCTTACAATATAAGAATACCTCATGGGCTTCTAACCAATCTATTCCTATGGTGGTAGTATACAATGACACTTGGGTTGTAATCCATCAACTACCAAATGGGATTATTCCATGATTATGGCCACATTACATTCATTATCCCCTTGGGTACCTCCTTGGTACCCCATATTATCTTCCCTAGGTACATTACAAGTATAATTTGATGCAAGAAGAAATGTAGTTCCATTTGGCTCACTCAAGTTAGGATATCATAGTTGTCAAAAAAAATTATGTCCATTTTTACTAAGTGATTCCCTTTTGTTGCAAAGTAATAGTGTGGCACCTTATGTGGGTTAGAGGAATTTGATAAATTGGTAGGATGTTACTATTGATTTAGTTGGCATTGTGATATGAAATTTGATATTGAAGCTAAAATTGTATTCAAAGTACTCATACCCTGAGATATATAGTCTTTGACACATATGTGACCCTAGGTATCTATGCTTTAAACCCATCCATCTCTAGATTGAGTTTGTTTCTCACATTTTCATAGTGTTGTTGTACTTATTTGCAATAGAGTGTTTAATTCTTGTTAGGCATCCTTTTTATCTTGGGCTTATGTCTCTTTTGCGATGCATCTTCTTTTAGTGCTTGTGCCATCATTTGTTAAGTATTGGGTAATGTATCCTCTATGGTAGATACATATATAACCAAAGACTAAAAGAGAGATTAAAATTATGGTTTTTAAGGTGTTAACTTACAAGGGATGTACCAATCTCTCTAGGTTAGAATTGAGTCTAAAAACTTAATCCTTCATATCTTTAAAACCCCAACTTCAAATGGCATGAAATTTTACAAATGCTATCCTCTATTTTTAAAATTACCATTTGAATATATGCAATTGCACCTCTAATCAATATTTATGTCAAATTTGAGTTGACATGCTATTTTAGACCCTTCTAGCATTGGTTTATAGGTCAACATTGTTCTATTAATATTTCTATAATTTTTGCTCCAATTTCTATGAAAATTAAATGGATGATAATATCAAATGGATTCTCCATGGACGATAATGTCATCACTCTCACTCAATTTAGATCTTCCAAATAGAAGGTATTGCCAATTTACCAAAACCTTATTTTCTAGCATTTATTTAGAGAAATTGTAACTCTTTCATTTTTATGTCAAATTATACAAACATTTTACCTATAACACCCTTGGATGTATTAGTTTAGTTGAAATATTCAGCACTAACTTTGGATATAGTACTAAAAAATATCGGCAATTTAAGGCATATTACTATTTTTAGAAATATTTCATGACTATGTATAAACCCTAACTTACACCAACCATATATTTTAGAAATTTATCCCAAATCCTTAAAATTTAAGGCATCTTACTATTTTTAGTAATATTTAATGACAATGTATAAACCCTAACTTACACCAAACATACATTTTAAAAATGTGTCCCAAATCATTAAAATTTGAAAAAGAGACTACTAGGGGTATCTATTGATGTTTATAGCATTGGATACGTACTTCCACATAGGTTTAAGTGTCTAGACATGTGGAAGTCATCCAAAGCCTTCTACCTAATTAATTTACTTTAATTAAAGGAATTATTAAAGTAAAGTTATTTTTATAATTAAAGTGGGTTTAATTTAATGAAATGTTAAGGTTATTACCATTAGTGAATTAAATGAATCCTAGACATTGATCTCAAGTGAGGTGAGATCTAATCTCAACCTTCAATCACTTTGGAGATTAGGGTTATGTTTGATTGATCATAAATCAATATTATAAAAGCAAGGCTAGGTGAAGGAGAAAGATATTCATTTTGAAGAGCAAAGAAGGACGTTTTCTCAAGTTCTTGAGTCATGAAGAATTGTGACTCAAGGGGACCAAGGACAAGAGAAAATAAGGACTTTTGCTCAAGTGCTTGAGTCACGAAGGACTGTGACTCAAGGGGATCTCGGAAAGGGTGAAGAAGAACTTTCGTATAGATATCAATTCCAAAGTAGGAAAGTGCAAGTAATGTAGCAAGAGGAGAAAACTCGGTAGCCAGAAATCAAAGGATAGATTTATGGGTAGTCCAGCAACAGGTTGCAGGTCAAGCAATGTGGTTATACAGCAGTAGGGCGCACAATAGGAAATTGTACGCATTGTAAAAGTAGTATTGGGAACGTGTGTATGCATTGTTCAAGTTGTACAGGGAGTGTATGTACGCGTCGTAGTGGCTACGTACGCATGCGCAAGACATCATAGGAATGTAGGTACACACTACACATGTGGGATAGGGCACATATCGATCATATAGGGCTGACCAGGGACAATGCAGGAGATGATTTCTTCAGGGCCTAAGTTGTAAGGTTTGTTGTATTTGTGTTTTTCCTCAATGGGCCATTTTTCGATGGGAAGCCTTGTAAAAGCTTGGAATTAATTATTTAATGAAAAGATGATTTGAAAGGAAAAATTTATGTGTGTTGTTTCAAGTATGGTTTCTCATTGCTTCCGTTATTTTTATTTCCAGCCAATACATTTTATTATATGTGTTGTGATTTAATTATCAACAATGAAAAACACGAGGTAGTAATTTATCTAGGAATTGGGAATTGAGATTTTTCAACATGGTTATCAAAGCATGATTAGTTCCACATGGTATCATAGCTTGCACTCTAAGGGGAATAGATTACCAAATACGAGAAAGACATTAGTGCCGAGAAAAGAAGGATTGTGATTCAAGGAGATATCAAATAGGTGGATAAGGAATTTCATATAGAGATTAACTTAAGGGTCAACATCTATTTGGAGTCAACGACTCATAGATGTGTCAAGTTATGCAGGAGTGTATATGCAGCGTCGTAGTAATGCGATGTGTGCAAGACATCATAGGAATGTAGGTACACACTACACATGTGGGATAGGGCACATATCAATCATAGGTGTGGGGACAATCTCACGAGGAGGCATTTCTTCAGGGCTTGAGTTGCTAGGTTTGTTGTATTTGTGTTTTTCCTCAATGGGCCATTTTTTCAGTAAGGAAGCCCTTGTAAGCTTGGAGATCATTATTTAATGAAAAGATGGTTGAAAGGAAAAATTTATGTGTGTTGTGTCAAGTATGGTTTCTCATTGCTTCCGTTATTTTTATTTCCAGCCAATACATTTTATTATATGTGTTGTGATTTAATTATCAACAATGAAAAACACGAGGTAGTAATTTATCTAGGAATTGGGAATTGAGATTTTTCAACACTTAATTTATCAAAGCATGATTGAACCACACATGGTATCATAGCTTGCCTCCTAAGGGGAGACAAATTTTCAAATACGAAAGACATTGAGTACTTGAGGAAAAGGGATTGTGAGTCAGGGAGATCTCAATATACCAAGGGTGAAGAAGGGTATTTCATCTAGAGATTAACTTAAGGGTCAACATCTATTTGGAGTCACTGACTCGCAAATGCTCCAAGTTGTCTGGTGTATGTACGCGTCGTAGTGGCTACGTGCGCATGCGCAAGACATCATAGGAATGTAGGTACACACTACACATGTGGGATAGGGCACATATCAATCATATAGGGCTAACCGGGGACAATGCAGGAGACGATTTCTTCAGGGCCTAAGTTGTAGGGTTTGTTGGCATTTGTGTTTTTTTTTTCCTCAATGGGCCATTTTTGATTAAAGGAAGCCAGCATAGCTTGGAGTATTATTTAATGAAAAGATGATTTGAAAGGAAAAATTTATGTGTGTTGTGTCAAGTATGGTTTCTCATTGCTTCCGTTATTTTTATTTCCAGCCAATACATTTTATTATATGTGTTGTGATTTAATTATCAACAATGAAAACCACAATTGTGGCATTTATCTAGGAATTGGGAATTGAGATTTTTCAACATGGTATCAAAGCATGATTAGTTCCACATGTTATCATAGCTTGCACTCTAAGAGGGAGACAAATTTTCAAATACATGAGAAAGACATTGAGTACTTGAGAAAAGAAGGATTGTGACTCAAGGAGATCTCAGCTAAGGGTGAAGAAGGAATTTCATCTAGAGATTAACTTAAGGGTCAACATCTATTTGGAGTCACTGACTCATAGATGTTCAAGACCCAATACAGGGAGTGTATGTATCATAAGTAGTATTTCATCATGCATAGTTTATCTAATTAGGTACCTGCTTTGCACATGTGGGATAGGGCACATATCAATCATATAGGGCTAACCGGGGACAATGCAGGAGACGATTTCTTCAGGGCCTAAGTTGTAAGGTTTGTTGTATTTGTGTTTTTCCTCAATGGGCCATTTTTTGATGGGAAGCCCTTGTAGCTTGGAATCATTATTTAATGAAAAGATGATTTGAAAGGAAAAATTTATGTGTGTTGTGTCAAGTATGGTTTCTCATTGCTTCCGTTATTTTTATTTCCAGCCAATACATTTTATTATATGTGTTGTGATTTAATTATCAACAATGAAAAACCGCAGGAGTAGTAATTTATCTAGGGTGGGAATTGAGATTTTTCAACTTGTAAGGTATCATAGCTTGCACTCTAAGAGAGAGACAAATTTCAAATACAGAGAAAGACATTGAGTACTTGAGAAAAGAAGGATTGTGACTCAAGGAGATCTCAACAAGGGTGAAAGAAGGAATTTCATATAGAGATTAACTTAAGGGTCAACATCTATTTGGAGTCACTGACTCATAGAGATAGAAAATAAGGACTTTTCTCAAGGAGATCTTAGGTGGGTGAAGGACTTTCATCCATAGATTGATTTGGTCCAAAGAAGAAAAGCAAGTGGGTAGGCTACTTGATGGAATCGGTAACAATGTTGGGCATATCTGATCTAGGAAGTAGATGTCATATGCATCAGTGGAGTAGCTCATGGAATATACATACATGGGACAAATATTCCATGCTTTATACATATGTGTTGTACAAGTCGTCCAAGGCATGTACATACGCACTAGACAGGAATCCAAGGTGCATACATACGCATCAAAAATATATTCGGGAGCCTGTACATATGCGTTGTGCAGAAAGAACAGGTGCGTGCATACACATTGTACAAGCTGTGTTGATCGCGTATAGCTTGTACAAGTCACTGGTACAGGGTCGTACAGCTAGGGAAGAGGCATTGGGCTGCAACTTTTGGATTTGGGCTGCAACTTTTGGATGTGTTTTTCATTCTTCAATGGGTAGAAAATATGACATAAGCATGGGAGTTATTCAGTAGTCTAACAGGGAAGGAATCAGGGGCTCATGTGAAGCTTGGTGATTATGCCAAGTATGCAATGAAGGGTGAAGGAACTATCTTATTCCAGCTTGAATCAATAGGTTCATTTGAGGCCTAGGATGTGCTATATGTATCAGGACTGAAGAATAATTTGTTCTATGTCTCAATTATGGAGGACAAGTGTTTTTCCATCATGTTAAAGAAAGGGAAAGTACTCATACATCTAGAGGGATATATCCCTAACACAGTAGTGAGCATTGGGGTTAGAGGGGGGAATTTATACAGGTTGAATGGAAATCATGTCCATACCTCGGTACATGACAGTGACAACTTGTGTGAGTTATGGCATAGAAAGATGGAACATCTTCACTATAGGGCATTGCCAATTATAAGGGAGATTGTCACTGGTCTCCCATATTTCAGTGTTGAGCAGCAGAGCATGTGCAGAGGATGTGCACTTGGCAAGAATTCCAAGGCTTCTTTTCCAAGTAGCGAGAGTAGGTCCAAGGGGATCTTGGATCTTATACTTTCAAATGTGTGTAAACTGAGTTCATTGGAAGAGGACGAGGAGAAGGAGGCTCTGAAGGGAGAACAACATTCAGAGGATTCTCGTTTAGAGAGTCAACCTTCGAGTGGGGAGGAGGAGTTATCCCCTTTCAGTTAGAATACCTAGATGGTTCATGCAGAAATTGAGGGATGCTCAGGAGCATGTTGAGGCCCCTAGGATCATTTTCATAGAGAGTAAACCTCCAAGGAATTTTCCAAACTTTATGGAAATAGTGAATAGCATCATTGATTCCAAGTCTTCCAGTGTTCAGGATGCAATAGACCAGCAAATTTGGTGGGATGCCATAGTGTAAGATGATGTGTGGGACATTGTGTCAATATCGAAGGGACAGCCAGCTTCAGGTGGCTCTTCCAAAAGTACCTTCCTCGCTAAGAGGGAGTGTTGATGTTTGTAGCATTGGATAGGCTCTTTTGCACAGGTCTAAGTTTTTAGACATGTGGAAGTCGTCCAAATCCTTCTACCTTAGTAATTTACTTTAATTCAAGGAATTATTAAAGTAAAGTGCTCTTTATAATTAAAATGAGTTTAACTTAAAGAAATGCTAAGGTTAATAGCATTAGTGAATTAAATGAATCATAGCCATTGATCTCAAGTGAAGTGAGATCTAATCTCTACTATCAATAACTTTGGAAATTAGGGTTGTTTGATTCGGTCATAACTAAATATTATAAAAGCAAGGCTGGGTGAAGGAGAAATATATCCATTTTGAAGAGCAAAGAAGGAATTTTTCTCAAGTGCTTTGAGTCACGAAGGAATGTGACACAAGGGGATCAAGGACAAGAGAAAAGAAAGACTTTTTCTCAAATGCTTGAGTCACAAAGGACTATGACTCAAGGGGATATCAGTAAGGGTGAAGAAGGAATTTCATCTAAAGATCAAGTCCAAAGGAGGAAAGTGTAAGTAGTGCAGCAAGAGAAGAAAACCCAGCAACCAAAAATCAATGGACATATATTTAGGCAGGGCAACAATAGGTTGGAGGTCAGGCAGAGCGGCTATACATCAGCAGGATGCACATCAAGAAGTTGCATGCATTGTATAGGTAGTACTAAGCGCATGTGTACATGTCGTACAGGGTGCGTATGTACACGTTGTATATGTCATACATGGCACGTACATACACATAGGAAAGACAACACAAGCATGTATGTATGCATTGCACAAGCAGGACATGATGCATACAAATCATACATGACCATCTAGGGACAATGCAATAGAGGGTTTCTTCATGGATTGAGTTGTCAAGTTTATTGTATTTGTATTTTTCCTCAGTGGGCCATTTTCCCAGTAAGGGAACCCTTGTAAGCTTGAAATCATTATTCCATGAAAAGCTTATTTGAAGGGGAAAATACATGTGTCTTTTGTGAAGTTTGGTTTCTAATTTCTTTCGTTGTTTTTATTTCCAAACAATATATTTTATTTTGTGTGCTATAATTTAATTAGCAAAAAGGAAAAACACAAGGTAATAATTTATCTAGGTGTTGGGGATTGAGATTTTTCAACAGTATCCTCTCCAGAAAATCAAGTTACACTTTCTTTAAATCTTCTCACAGAAATTCATAGCTCTAGGAGTGAAAGGTATGGCTTGAAGATGAAAATTTGAAAACCCTTGGTATGATTCAAATTACTTAAAATGACGTAGACATGAATTTCATATTGTGAATCCAATATTATGTAAATAATTCAATACAAATATTAATATGCAACTTTATGGAGGGAATTTTTCAATTGCAATAGAGCAATATACAATTCAAGAAGATCATTCATAAGTCTCAATACCATCTATATAGGATAATAAGTAAAGTTATGTAGTCACGTATTAACCCTATATGATGGCATGTCTATATAAAGAGTGACCTCTATCTTACAGAGGGAACGTTGGGTGGTCTTACTAATTCTAATGAGGAAACCCTGAATTGAAGAATAAGAGAAGAGGGAAGAAAATGTGATAATAGGAAATAAAGGATAGAATGATATGAATAAGAGTTAGGTCCATAACAAAAAAATGAATCATTGAACTATTCAAATTAAGGGGACTTGATATAGTTTTAAGAAGAGTTAACATGGATGTTCTTTCTCATGAAGCTTTAATCCTCTTTCAAGAACTTACCAATTAATGATTTTAACATAATGATGAATTTCTCTTTAGATGCAATTTGATTTTATGATGGCGAGTTATCCCATTCTAAAAAAAATCAAGTTTCCAACAAATGTACATATTGAATAGAGAAGCACTTTGAAATTTGAGCAATTTGATCATTGCTATTGAATTTGTAATTCATCTTCCTATCACAACTAATAGAATATGAGAGTCCACTCAATTGAATATATTGCTCAATATAGGTTTTCAAGTTAACTATATCTCACCGTTTTGAATAGTATTTTCATCCAAATAAATGGTTTTGAATAGTATTTTTGCCAAATAAATTATTAAAAAATAATTATTATGACACAAATTATGCAATTAAGTTTCATTTATTCGATTGCTTATCATTCTAAAAAAAAGGCCCATATGGATAAGGTAGTATGGCACAATATTCTCTAGCATGCTTACACCAAATCCATTTTTACTCTAAATTAAATCTTGGATTTCAAATTGTTATTGTTGTTATAGGTGTTTTTATGGAATTCTTTTTGTGGAGTATAATGTTTTTACCCTTTCATAATGTGTTTAAGTGCATATTGAAAAATGAAAAATTTTATGAAAATACTTTATTAAGGAATTGCAAATGGACTAAGTAAAAATTAATTGAAAAGAACCTAAAATTGTGTAGTTCATTGCTTAAAATACTTACTAATAATATTAAAGAAAAGCAATAAAAACATTTAAATTCAAAAAGACCAACCCTTAATATTTACACCTCTTTTTGTAAAAAAGATCATCCCACTGTCCCTTCTCATTTAAAAAAGTCAGCTTGTCTTTTAAAATTTACACTTCTCTTTGTAGTAAATTTTGATTGTGATTGAATTGTTGGGGAGCTATAAACTAATGTTAAACCAATGTGATATAAAACTCACTTTAACATAGAGAAGTATTAACAATGTTTTTACTATAAGTATTATAGTAAAAACAATGTTAACAATGTTTTTACTATAAGTATTAGAGTTTTATACCTTTACTAAGTATTAACAATGTTTTTACTATAAGTATTAACAATTTTTTTATCAATAAACTATAAGTAATTCTCAATAACACAAAACTTAATTCATCACTTTTACTTTATTAGTCAATCTCTTATTATTATTTATTTATTGCTAAAAAAAAGTTACAAATTGGATAATCAACCTAAAACAAAATTTAAACATCTAATAACATTCTTTATTTTCATAAACATAACAAATAATTTTAAGCTAATCTATAATTCTATAATTATATATTATGTATGAAATTTAACAAATACAATATACAATACAAGCATTCTTTCTTATGAAAAAATCCTAGCACACAATTTTGCAAATTCACATGGTTATAGAAATTCCAAAGTATAATACAAAGACTTCATCTCTATAGTCATGAATATAAGAACTTGTACTTGATTTAGACCAGCTTGAACCTCAAACACTCTGCATAGTTGAAAAATCATCCATCTACTTAACTTCCAGAATTTCATCAAGTGAATAGTTGTTTGTTGAGACATTTGCATAATTTACTTTGTCGAATCTAACAACCACAGGGTATCGCGATGCAGGATCCTGAAAACAAAAAAATTATAATGAAAATAAGAAATGGGAAATGTAATAACTTATAACAGAATATGTATGTTATGGTTATCCTTTAAATCATCATAATCATTGTCAATAGATTAATAAAAAAATAAATTCCTATAAAAAGAAAAGAAAAGTTTATAATATTGTAGAGATTATTTCATTAAAAAAAATTGATTTTGATTAAAAAATATATAAATTTTAAATTTCTTTCTAATTATATTAAAATAAATTTATATTATATTTAATGTTTAAAAACTAATAAATTTTTATCATAATTGTTATTTAAATTAATTATTATGTATCTTATTATATCTTCTATTTAAATTAATTATCATTTAAATTTTATATTAAAGAGGTGACAATCATTATTAAATTTTATATTAAAGGGGTGACAATCATTATTCAATTTAAAACTATTATTAAATTTTTATATTTATATACATATTTTATATTATTGAAAACTATTGTCATTACATAGAATTTATTAAAAAATGTAATTATACTTACTTATATTTATCAATATTGTAATAATTACATTTATCAAAATTTAACAAAAATTATATATTAACTTTACAATATTTATAATCTTTTTCTAAATAATATTTTAGTTTTATGTGTGTGTCAATTGGATCTAGTTTATGTGGTTGTGGAATGGAGTGTTATCCTTCTCACCCAAATTATATTCCCTTTAATAACATGTTGAATTCATTATGAATAAAATTGTTGAAACAAATCCTCTAAAACCTCAAAATAAGAAATTTCCTCAAAACTGTTACCTAAAAGATATATATATATATATATATAAAGGTATTATAAGGATGTAATCAACCCTAATCTAGAAGATCAAAATTATCTATGTGTTTTGTCAAGTGTAAAGAAAAAAATAAGCATTGCTAAGATAAAAACAAATTCTCACGAGCTCCATAGTGAAACTAGGGGTTGGTCAATTCCTAAAAAGCCATGGGATGAAAGAGTGTGTCACCTTTGTGACACTAAGAAGGTTGAAGATGAAAAGCACTTTCTCTTAGATTGTCCAGCCTATACCCATATTAAATCTCATTTTCAAAATATTTGTCACACTACCAACCTTCCTAACCTAACAAAAGTATGGTGATCTTGGAAAAGTTCTATTAATGCTTTTCAAGCACAGAAACAAAATTCTAAAGAAACTCAAGTAATCACTTATCCTCTTAAGGTCCTATAGACCAACTCNCCCAAATTCTATTCCCTTTAATAACATGTTGAATTCATTATGAATAAAATTATTGAAACAAATCCTACAAAACCTCAAAATAAAGAATTTCCTCAAAACTATCACCTAAAATATATATATATATATATATATATATATAAAGGTATTATAAGGATGTAATCAAAATTATCTATGTGTTGTGTCAAGTGTAAAGAAAAAAATCAGCATTGCTAAGATAAAAACAAATTCTCATGAGCTCCATAGTGAAACTAGGGGTTGGTCAATTCCTAAAAAGCCATGGGATGAAAGAGTGTATCACCTTTGTGACACTAAGAAGGTTGAAGATGAAAAGCACTTTCTCTTAGATTGCCCAGCCTATACCCATATTAGATCTCATTTTCAAAATATTTGTCACACTACCAACCTTCCTAACCTAACAAAAGTATGGTGATCTTGGAAAACTTCTATTAATGTTTTTCAAGCACAGAAACAAAATTCTAAAGAAGCTCAAGTAATCGCTTATCCTCTTAAAGTCCTATAGACCAACTCGATCTTAGTGAACATTAATCATCATCATCATCATCATATATATATATATATATAATTTTACTTTTTAAATTATCATCAAAATCAATTAACCTACAATTTAAATTAATTAATATAAATAAAATAATTCTAAAATATAAAACAATTAAACAAATCCATCACAAATCACAATATATCCCACCAAATTGGAAGATTCAACTAAAATTGAATTTTAAAAAAATGTAGTGAAACTTGAAAAAACATATAACCAATCTTGATAGTCAATTGAGTCTGAGTCATAATTGCAAGATGTAGAACCAAATTAGAAGATTCAGCTAAAATTGAATTCTGGAAAAAAAAACATAATGAGATTTGATACTC
>SNQJ01S0031065.1:6248-19192 GCA_010110895.2 Picea sitchensis | reverse complement strand
ACCAGGATATCTTATTCAGAGCTTGTAAATCATTATTACCTTGGTCCCGCGCTTCGGTCCTATGGGAGGAGGCTTTGGGGCTGCGGCTGGGGTTTCTCCTTTTTCTCCCTTGGCCGGGGCAGCAGGAGGAGAGGATCCCTCTGTGGAAGCCCGAATCCTGAGGGAAGGCCTGGCAGCAATGGAGGGCTTCAGTGGAGAGGTGCTCTGTATCCTCACAAACGCGGCACTCCGAGAGGCGGAAATGGAAGTGGTGGGCAGCGATAGCAGTGTAGCGGAAGCCATTGCTGCTGTAGAAGCCATGGTGAGCAAAAAAGTCCGTATGTCGCTCGGAGTTGAGCTTCCATCCTCAAGAACAAAGGATGTTATCCAAATGATAAGCACCCACACAAAGCAATTGCGCACGGGCCATTCACCTATAAACACGTCAGCATCCAATAGCCTCGAGATAATGTTCAATCTTCTTTGCTGTTTGTACAATATTTTCGTTTATTGATTATCAACCATTAATTTTTGTATGTAGTATTTGGAGTAATTTTTCAATTTATATGTAGTATTTGGAGTAATTTTTCAATGTAGTAATTGTAGTAGTTTTTTTAGCCAGGGATTATATGTTGGTAGAGTTTGAAAAATGGTTTAATTTGTTGCTTAAGCTTTTGAGATAAATTGTGTATAAAATATTGAAATATTCAAAGTTTCTAATTATCTAATGGTTTATTTATTTGGTTGGACTTATTTCTTGTCTTTATTTCATGTCTTAAGGTTAAATAGTATTATTCTTTATTTCATGTCTTAAGGTTAAATAGTATCATTCTTTATTACAAGTCATTTTTGTCTATCATAATGCTCACATGTATATTTTCAAAATACTATGTATTTAACAAATGTTAAGTCTTACATGAAAGAATCACCCACTTGGTTGGATGCACATTGATGTGGTTCTATATACTTTGTGTCTATGCAAAATATGCATATGTGCAATGTGTATTTATGCAATCCCCTTTGATTGGATCTTCATGATGACCTTGGTAGTGTTCTCAATTGCATTTGACACCCCCTCAACTGAATCAAGCATTTCTTTACACTTTGTGACAACCTCGATCACATTCTTGATTACTTTGACACACCTTGATTGGTCTCATGACCCCTTGATTTGAGCACAACTCGACATCACATGGATTACATGTTGACTATTGAACCTAACACAACACTATATGTGCTAGTTGTGAGTGAATGTTGAAGTATATAGTGCACAAAGAGATCTTAATATTGTGTTAGGTATTTTGATTAGGAAAATATGTTCAAGAAAATCATTCATGTAATACTACTTTGAAAGTGCAATAAGCATTGCACTCAGAAGTGGTGTGTTGTTTACTAGGAAAATCCAAAGAGGTTATGTTATGAACTATAGTATAAAAGGAATGAAACCATGTACAAGTCATACATGATTTTGACATATTTGAGACATGACCTAAGTGAAAGGAAGTTCATTCTTTGCAAGATAATATCTAGATGTATTATTCTCAAAACTCTCTTAGAAAATGAAATAGTGTTAATTTAATATAATTTTTGTTATCAAAACAAGATATTTAATAAAATACAAAAGATTCAAATGCGAGACTTTTTACTCATGGATATTAATCCTTAACCAAACATCAAATTGCAATCACTAGCAATCACTAGTATTGGCCTTATATGAAAATTTATGTATCATAACTAAATAACATTTATTAGAATCATCAAAATCTCCCTCAACTATATTATATAGTAAAATTTAACTTTAAAAACAATATCACTTATTTTATAAACTAAAAATATTTATAATCCCATTACATTAGTGTCTCTAGGGCTTGTAAAAATATGATGTGAGTTTGTGATTACATAAGAAAAGTAAGGTACACTCTACAATGTGATATGGATGAGATGTGTAATGTGGATAATGCTTGTAAGTTGAAATGAGAAAAAATGTTGAAGTCCATAATATAAAGGAGAAAAAACAATCATTAATTGTTATAATGGAAAAAAACATATATATAATAATAAAATAAACTAGCATAGATCCATCTTAACCCTAGAGCTTTTAAGCATCGAGGTTAAGATAGGTCTACGATAGTAATGTAATTAACTCGATACTCTGAAGATAATGTGAAATCATCTTTGCTCTTTGTACAATATTTTAGCTATCGGTTATTAAACATTAAGATCTCTATCTATTATTTGTTGTTTTGTAGTTTTTGAAAGATCGGGTTATCTTATGACTCGGTTCAAACTTTGGTGGGCATAGAGCGATGGATTATATCTTCTTTGAGTTTAACGGCTTCATATACAACATGAATTCAATAAAGAAAATGGATTGTCTTCTCTAATATGAGAGGTATTGAATTATACGGTCATTTATGGCCACCATGTACATTCAGGATTGATTTTCAAAGGCATCTTAAACCAACCTTGCCTAGTCTGGATAGCTTGGTTAAAGTGGGTCAAAAAGGCCTTGTGTGGCTTGCCTCATCCTCTACCTTTATTACATGTGCGAGGATTTGACACTATGACTTATCATTGTAAGTCATCTTCCTTTATCATTATTCCCATGCCTATGTTTTAAAAAACATTACATACATGGACAATGTTAAGCCTTATAGAAAAAATAATAATTCACATGGTTATATATGCATCGCATATGTGAAAAATGTGTGTGTGTGTGTAAGCCCCCTTGATTGGATCAAGGATTTCTCTATCTCTTCATGATGACCTCAATAACATACTTAATTACCTTGGAACCTACTTAATTGAATCAAGCTTTGCTTGTCACTTTGTGATTGTTAACAAATTGAGAGAGATAGCACAACATGAAAGCATGCACATAAATAGACATGGGAGATTTAACCTGGAAACCCTTAATCGAGAAAACCAACACCTAATAGATATAAATTAACCTTGGCCAAACCGACCAAGCGAGGTCAAACCAGTCAAGCCAATCCAAATCGGCCAACTGAGGCTACTCACAATGGAGTATCTTAATCCATTAAATAGGCTTCATCAATTACAACCCTAATTATTTTACCAGAATTAGATTACAATGCAAAGATATGCATGGCCTCAAGATCGCCTTGAAAACACATACGTGGAGTGGAGATAGTCATGAGAAGACATGCATAACCATGCAAAGACTCACATCAACTATCATGGGTTACCCAATACCATGGGCCCGTAAACCACTAACAGCAAACCCAACAATCATTGAATCAACGACTCTATGACCGAGTCAAGATTAACCAAACATTCCCCCCTTTAAATTTGACTTGGGATAAACACCTACCCACCCTCAAAGTTTATAAACTGAGTATCAGGAATACAACATACCCCCTATCACCTAGGTCTATGTCTAGACGTTATACCGATGAACCCTAAAACCAGGGGTACCTATGCCTAAATAGGTCTTATAGCCATACTATGTAAAACTTCTTGTATTATACCTATAGCATCAGTATTTTGTCTTCCCTCAAGGAAGCCAAATTGTTCCTTAGAGATTCCAAATGATAGACAGGATTTAATTCTAGCAGCAACAATCTTAGTGATGATATTATACACCAAGTTTCATAAAGCAATAGGTCTAAACCCCCCAAAAGAATCTGGTTTCACACTCTTTGGTATGAGAGAAAGAAAAGTCGCATTCAGAGCCCTACTAACCCTACCTTTTCTCCTGGTCTCTTCAACCATCTCCAAAATATCATTTCCTACAAGATCAGAGAAGGCCAGGAAAAATTCTACAATCCAGCCATCCGGCCCAGGGCTTTTTGAGGCACTAAACACTTTAAGTGTGGACACAATTTATGCCAAAGTTACAAGCTTAGCCACTCTGCGTCCTTCTTCTTGAGAGAACATTCTGGGGTAATTTCTTAAGACTGTTAACTGATCAGTAATATAAAGATTTTCTTGTGTCTTGAAAGTATTTTGAAATAAACCAACAGCTTCCTTGTGTAGTTCATGATTAAAATTAATCACAGTACCATCTTCCTTTGTGATATCCCAAATAGTATTAATAAGTTTTTTGTAGTTGGCATATGCATGGAAAAACTTAGTATTTCTATCTCCATAGGCCAACCAATTTAACCTGCTCTTCTGCCTCCATGTCTCTTCTTCCTATCTCAAAAGTATCAATTTCCTTTGTTCTTTTTCTAGTACCAGTGCAATGTCATCCTCCTTCTCAAAACCCTCTGGATGATTTGTGTGCAAAGTATCCAAATCCCTTTCAATCTTTGCCAGTTTTTCCTTTGCTGCCAGTTTTTTCTTTCTTTCCCATTTTATTACCAAAGACTTAAGTACCTTTAACTTTTTTACCAGTGCATCCATAGGAATTAAAGTCTCATTTCCCAACAGGACTTTCCAACTTGTTCTCACAAGATTTACAAAATTGGTTTCATCAAGCCAAACTGAATTAAATTTAAAAGGATAGCCAATTTGTCTTGTGTCTTTTTCCAAATGCAGAATAATCGACATGTGATCCGAGATTTTTGTATTACAAACCCAAGTTTTGTATCTTAACCCTGATAGTGCTAGATCCTCAGAGATCAAAAAGTGATCCAATCTCTTAGCAATATAATTATGTCATGTTTTTCCATTACACCAAGTAGGGAGCACTTTTAGAGGCTCAACATCCACCAATCCCTCGACTTGAAACATCTGATTAAAATAGAGTTGTGAAGGATCAGTTCTAACATGGGCTCCCCACAATTCTCTACTTGAGGTAGTAAGATTTAGGTCTCCTCCAATTATCAGATTTTTTTCTTTAAGAATCCCAACCCTTTTAATGTTTTCCCAAAACACCTCTCTTTTAGCATAAGGACAATAACAATTTATCACTTTCAAACTTTTATGTATATATTTCACAACTCCATCCAACAATATCCCTACAGGAGTCAAGAAAGCATTACAGTCGGCGTTTCTTAGGTTCCAGGCAGTTAGCAGACCACCATAGAGTCTTATAGAATCCACTCCACAAAAATACCAATTAGGAAGGAGCTTCACAAATAGTTCGTTCGCTTTATCTATGCAAACCATAGTTTCTTGTATTAGCAGAACATCCGTTTTTTCAGAATCTAGGAACCTTTTGAGGGATAAGAATTTCGAGTTGCCCCCCACTCCCCTGACATTTAGAGTAGCAACTATCATTTTCTAACCCTATTCAGGGCCTTCTGTGCTCTAAGCGCCCTCGGACCTTCACTCATCAAAACACTAGGGGAAACACAATTTTCCTTCTCTTGTACTAATTTTCTTGCACTTCTAGTTTTTAGTGGCGAGAAATATTTCTCCAGCCCGCCACGCACTGCTCCATTCAAAAAAGCAGCTTCTCCCCTCTGGGTTTGTGCAGGATCACCCCTACCTGACTCCCCCTTCCCTAACTTTGCTAAATTCTTTGGGACAGGTTCCCCCCCATCATAAATTAGCAAAGGTACACAGTTTAAGATATCTCTATATGATGGAATAAGGTTTATAATCGAATCATCAATTTTAGACAAAATACTTGGATCCTGTAAACGTAAAGGAATCTGCGAGCCTAAAATTATTGATGCCTCATCCTGAAAAGTTTCCAAAGGAAACTCCACCCTCCCCTCCAAACCCACAGTTGGGTTTCCCCCAGTGTCTTCCATAGAAATCAAATCGGTTTTCAAAACACCATCGATCTTGTTCTTCCCGATATCAAGGATCAATATGGACAAGGAAATATCAGCAAAACCTTTACTCTCATGTAACCTCTCAGTCTGCCCATCTCGGGACAGAGCTCCAACTACTACATCGCCAGACAATTCACGAGTTCTCTACTCAACAAAGTCACTTTTCCCGCTAAAAGAAAAGAACCTCCATTCCTGAAGGTTTCCCCCCCCTCCACTAGATCGCAAATCTGGGTCTCAATTAACCCCAAAAGAGCAGGGAGCCCTTTTTCCTCTATGTTTCCTAAAACCATCAATCCCTCCACACACCCAAAACCAAGAGGCGTTCCTATGGACTCTACCATGTCATCCTTCTTCCAACAACCCCTCTACCTCAAGGTCAGATCTTCTAAAACAAAAACTCCACCAATCTTTGAATTCTCCTTAGGATCATAATTTACCAAGAGTTCCTCCTTCCCTAAAGTTTTACTCTGAGAACAATCATTTAAAAGTAGTGACGAGTTATATAAGGAAAACAGATTTTGGTACTTACTGCAATCTACATTGCTTTCCATACCCGAAGAAGGCAGGGAGTCGATCCAATTTACATATTCAGCCAACGTAATAGCGGGATTTGTAGGCGGTTTTGTATCACTCTCCTCTAAATCCCAAACAGGTGGCTCTTTCAAATGTTTACTAGAGCACTAGTGCCTTAGATGCTTAGTTTCCTTGCAGATTGTGCACCTGAATGGTACCCCCGAATAATCCAGACGTTGTTGTATCACCTTCCCCCTCCAAACAATTTCCAAATTGACCGGGAGACCACCATTTGTATCCACTTCCACTAAAATTTTACCCATCCTCCTATCCAAACCTAACAGCAGCTTTGAATCTACATGCAAAAACTTTCCAATAGAATTACCTATTCCTTAAAAGCCTCCAAGCTCCATAGAGCTAGCAGAAAACTAGGTAACAGCACCCACAAGTGCCTAAAAGGAAAGTGCTCCTTGTCGAGGTTGAAAGCACAGTGCCAGCACTTAATCATTAAACTGCCTTGGTTCACCATCCAAACCACATTTAAAACCAACTCTGCATTTGTCGCGGTTTTGAAAACAAAACAGAACCAACCTCTGGTCAACAAATATACCTCCGACAGATAACCAACCACAGGACCCCATTTCTCAACTACCCAATCATTTATGTCTCGAGAAGCCATCGCTCAATAACCAAATCTGCCAACCAACCCTCTAGCAAAGAGAGCTTCCACTTCCATCAAACCTATATCCCGACCGAGAGTTAGCATGGGCTTTATCTTTTTTACCCTCCACGCTTTGGGTCCATCTCGCACTCTGACCACCTCCTTGCAGTTTTGCACCACTGTATTTGAGCCTACTAACTCAGAAGTCTTTGCTCCCGACACTGTCACCGCCACTTTGTTGCTGCCTCCCAGCACGTTCCAGCCAACTCTGTATCCCCTTATCCCCTTCCCTTCAGTCCCTCCACTAGTAACACCAGGTCTCTCGCCCCATCTCCTTTCAACACCAATACCCACTAGCTCATTCTCCTTACCCTTCTGAGAGACGAAAGAAAGCGGAGTTGACTCACCTTCCTTACCAAATGGAACTTCTGCCAGATCCCCCGCAAAAGAGAATGTTGAGGTCTTTACTATGCACGCTTTCCCACCCTTTTTCGCTTCCCAGGAAAAAAGGTCATTTATGACCTCCACCACCTCTTTATCTTTCTCCCCATGTAGACAGACGCCATCTATCCCAAGCATCACACTTACCTCCATCTCATCCCCACATTTAAAATCCCTCACATCATCTAGTATTAACAAGGCCCTATACTTTCTAATATCAACTTTATAATCATCATCCAATCTGAACAACCCTCCCTAGATCCACCACATATCTTCTTCCATTCCACCCTCGGGGATCGTCACACCTACCTCCATAAACCCTAGTGGAATACAGGTCATCCCATGCAATCAAAAACCCTAGTCTACCCCCTACACCTACCCCCAGCCATACCCACTGGCCATAAGAAGTGGATCCAATCTGCAATACTCCCCCGACACCTAAGCATCCAGATCCCCATGCTTCCATCTCAGCTCTCTATTCCATATCCAAAGCTCGGCCCTGCCAACCATCGTTGTTTCCTGTCCAAATCTTCCTTTCACTCGAAAAGGCACATAAGCGACTTAGTAACACAAAGTCCTTTCAAACGAAATGAAAATTATATATTATTAGAACCAAACTTTTGACTTCATTCTAAGTCTAAATAGAGTTTCGATGGAAAGTTTATATTCCAACCGATGGAGTAGTAAAATTTAAATCCTCTCTGCGATCGAAGTAACAATTGTTTGTTTATTAACATAAGGTAAAACACAAATTCTCACAAATGTGCATCAGAGCCATTTTTAGCTTTTCTAAAACATGTTTTTCAACATCTTCTCTGATTAAATCTTTTATCATCATCGATCATTATATTTTTTTCGCTTCACATTCAAACTTTTCTCGGAATAGAAAGTTTGATTTAAGCTTGATCAAAGTGAAAGTTATTTATATTTGTATTGTGAATAATTTATGTACATTATTAGTCCTTGTTGTAGGCATAAAGGGACTATAGCGATCAATAATTCGTTGACCTCGTATTACTTTGTCCTTTGACCAAAAATATTTCCATATTATCTATTGTTGGAACCAGGGAACTAAAATCATCGTTTTTTATATAATAAAAAGTACCATATATGTCATGATTTGATTGGACAACGAATTGGAGGTCTTATTGTCGGCTTCTCTATTCCCAATGTTATATATGTTGGCATATCCAAAGTATTTGATCATATATGCTCTTTTTGAATCATATATTTTCTTATGCATTGTTGGAAGGTGGATTAATGCTAGCATTAGTTTGAATGTTTGGCTTAGCATTTTATGCTAGCTAAATTTATGTCAATGTTTGATATGCTAGCATATCCAAAGCTTGTCCTTTGAATACATTCTCTATTGTTCGAACTATTGTTACAGAAATTAGAATAAATTTGTTTTGGTACGTTAGAGACCTGCCACAATGCATTTTTTCTTAAATGTTTACAGAGCATTTCTGACAGACTTAAATGTTTACCTAACAGGCTTGGCAGCGTTGAATGTTTACTTAGCAGGCCTATTACAATACATTTTCTTCTGTTTTTTTAATTTTATATGCAATGTTCTCTGCAGTCGATTTGGAAATATTGTGCTTCATTGGTCCATGCTTGCTTCTTGCATCTCCACTTATTTCTTATTTTCTTGTTGTTGTTGTTCTTGTTTTCCCATTCGTCTTGTTGCAGTTTGCATGTTTGGGGTTATGCAACCGCGATTAGAACTGCATCATTCCTAGTGGACTAGTTGTTGATTGCTTCTTTGTTCGCTGGATGTTGTTTATTGTTGTTTGATTTGACTTTGCAGGGTTCGGGTCCTGCGGCTGCAGTTGGGCCTTTTGGTGGCTCTTAACTGGTTTCTTGTTTGTTGCTTGCTCTTTTTTTCCTAAGGTTTGCAATGTTGGGGTGTTGCATCCGCAGTTGGATCTATTGTTACATTGTTTTGCAGTTGACTGCCCATAAAATACTATTAAGATAAAATAACATACAAAAATTCGCAGTCGATGTAAATTGCATATGTTCGTCTTGTTGCGGTTTGCACGTTTGGGGTTCTACAACCATGATTGGAAATGCATCATTCCTAGTGGGCCAGTTTTTTCTTGCTTCTTTATTTGCTAGATGCTTTTTATTGTTGTTTGATTCGAATTTGGAGGGTTCGGGTCCTGCGGCTGCAATTGGGCCTTTTGGTGCTTCTTAATTGGGTTGTTATTTGTTGCTTTCTCTTGTTTGCCTAAGGTTTGCAATGTTGGGGTGCTGCATCCACAGTTGGATTTGTTGTTACATTGTTTTGTAGTTGACTCCCCATAAAATAATATTAAGATAAAATAACATACAAAAATTTGCAGTTGATGTAAATTGCTTATGTTCCGCCTTCAACCAGAGTTTTTCGACCTCAAACTATATTTCATAGCTAGTGATGTTTTTTCCATGGTTTATGTCTTACTGTGGTTTCATAGTTATGAGAGTAAGTTTTGTTGTGTGAGCGATATAGTTTTTCTCTCCCTTTTTTTTCCTATTGTCACTTGTGTTTCTGCTTCTATACTTTCTCATGTTTCTATGCTTGCGGGTTCCCGATGTGGGGAATTGACAAATCGTTACCGATCGACCGTCGTTCGGTTGCATACTTAGCCAATTTTATGGGCGCGGCTTCGCAGATAGGTGCTATCGAACTATGGTAGCTCATGTTCGGTGTATACATATTTCACCCAGAACTTTTGTGCTCTACAATTCGACCCCACACTCCTCAAACTCGCAACCGTGCCTCTGCCTGCGATGAGTTTGTCTATCTGACCTACATTTTCGTACTTAGTCGAGTTTTCAAAGTTTGGTGGGTTGACGCCTTTGCGAGATCAGAAAATTTTAAAAGCATTTTTTGCTCCCCTCCATCCCCGCTACCTTCTACCCTTCCCAATATACATTAATTATTCTTTCAAAAGTCACAATCGACCAGACAGTTTCGAAAATATTGCCTTTAATAAGTGGAAATCTCCCATTAAAATGAATAGACAGGCGAATATTATGGGATCTGGTAATTTCTTTTGCCTGCATTTTGAATTTGCAAAAAAAAAAAAAAAAATATTGGCTCTTTTAGTTTTTTAAAGGCTTCATCATAGTAATAGTGCAGTATTGTACTAGCTTGTTGTCATCCACAAACGTGTCACCCACGGAGGCCTTGACGTCATGTCCCTCTTTAATATTGTGCATATGTTAGATGTCAAATTTGACAATCTGCTCGAATATGAGAATGTTAATACGTGGTATTAGTCACTATTCAGCATACATATTCGAAAATATTTGCATTAATAAGCGAAAATATTTGCATTAATAAGCGAAAATATCGAGAACATCTGTCATTAAAAAGAATTAACCCAAAATCTACGGAAGATCATACTATCATCCTCCAGCGTTGCTTTTAAATACTTATTGCTATTTCTCTCTATCATCAAAGAGTTGGGCTTTAGGGTGCCTTCATTCTAATGTTCCTGGTCATGGACATCTAAGAAAACTTAGAGATGCGATTGAGACCCAAATGAAAGAAGAGAGACTAGTTTTATGTGACGTGAGCTTTGAACCAAAAAAAAACTTTGTTATGCAACAGAAACTCAGACAGGGGAAAAAAAAAGAACAAATATCTTTTGGTTGGTGTTCTCCCTGTATTCGATGCTTTGGTTGGTTGAAAATCCTGCCTAGAGATTTGTTTGTTGATCTTCTTTGTTTTCTTGCTGGGAGTTGTAATGGATTTCCAAGTCACATGCAAAATACTTCTTCGTTGAAGTATATAGTTTCTTCCAACAACACAGATTTGGAAAGTGTATCGAATTATGTAGATCACACAAGAATTTGTCTTCGTCAGGGGTGTCGCACTTACCGTGGCTTGCAAAGTGGTCTGTGATGTTGGTAAATGATGTGAAATATTACTCCATTCGTGAATGTACTCAGAAACGGGTAACGGAAACTGTATGGGTGGATAAAAGGACATATTATCACTACAAAAAATTTTATTTCAAAGTTTGTTGAGCTACTTTTGGGTGTGGTAACAGACTTGACAGAAAGTCATGTTCTTTGTAAAAGTTTGTTTGCTTTCCTCTAGATGTAGTTACAGACTCCACATATTTGGCGTCAGCTCCAAACATTCCAGACCTTTCTGTGGGTCGCCATATCTGCCACCACTATGACGAAAGATATATTATGATGTGATCTGCAACATTTGATACACTTCCAGACCTGTGATGATGTGATCTGCAGCATTTGATACACTTTCCAGACCTGTGTTGCTAGAATAATTCATGTAGTTCAACAGAAGAACATTTTACAGTTGGCTTGGACGTTCTTTCCAATTTACTGTAATAAAATAAAGAAGTTCAACATACAAATCTTCAGGCAGGTTTTTCAACCAAACAAATGATCGAATACAGGGAGAATAGCAGTCACAACATACTTGAAATATTTTTATGTCCCATAGTTGATGTCACATAAAACAACTCCCTCGACTTTGAATTGGGATGAATCGCATTTCTAAGTTGTCTCAGATGTCAATGGTCAGGAACATTACAAGGAAAGCACCTTAAACCCCAATTTTTTTATGGCCAAGGGAAACTAATACTTAACAAAGAATGGACTGTTGAATAACCAGCCAATGCAAGCAGCCCATATCTAGAAGAGACAAGCTATTCAAAAAACTGGGATAGATCTAGTTGGCAACACCAATTAAGTCCAAGACCCGAAATTGATATTCAACTCATTTTTTACGAATAAAGGATTTGATCGTCAAGAAAACTTTCAACAAGCTTCATCATTGTACATATTTTTTATTGGTCGGCAGCAGACCAAATCGCAATCATTATGGCAAATAATCTTAGTTGTATTTTGTAACCCATCTTATTTGAATATAAAATATTTGTGGGTTTGTTTTTTATGGTGCTTTCTAATCTCTGGTATTGCTTTTCATTTTATTTTGTACCTTTTTTCCTGTGTGTCATTAAACATGGGTGACAAGCTTTTCTTTTTGTTGCCCAGTACTTCAATTTAAATAAAGGCTACTTTGTTCGTTGCTTACATTTTACATGGAAGAATAATTTGTCATAGGTCATACTTATGTGGCGTCGGCCCTGTACTTAAAGAAAGAAATTGGAGGACCTGTCCTGCTTTCATTCTTTCGGTCCCGTAAATAGAATGAATTAATGAGTTACAACAAGGAAACTCAAGTGTTGACGCCATGTTCTTGTTCAATATCTTGCATATATTGTAGCTTCTTATATTTAATAATATATGTGCATATATACTAATATGAGTATTATTGGAATAAATATAAAAACCTCCTCTTAGCCAAAACTTAGCCAATTATCTGGCCACTGGATCCTGGGTTTGCGATATTCAACAACTATGTTCTATGTTCCGTCATATACATCTTACAGCCAAAGAGCTTCCGTGATCTGAAATTTATGCTTAAATAATTATAACTCACCTTCTGGCCACTGGGCGTCGAGTTTGCGATATCCAATAACTATGTCCCATGTTATCAAAACTTTCTCCATTAATATGAATACTATTCAAATAAATATCAAAACTTTCTCCATTAATACATATTAGTATGAATACTATTGAAATAAATATCAAAACTTTCGCTTGGCCAATACTTAGCCAATTATCTGGCCACC
>SNQJ01S0031064.1:58637-69749 GCA_010110895.2 Picea sitchensis | reverse complement strand
ACAATTTATGGCGAGTACCTCTTTATTTTTACACAAGCTTGAAGAGGAACATATGCTTGAACTGTAAGCTCATCCTTCGAATGAGTCCCTTGGAGTATGTTTAACAAACCCTAGGAAGGAGTGATTCAGTCCCATATGGGACTTTCGATCTTTGTTTTACGAGTCCAAAGAAATAAAAATCAGTGGTTTTTTCATGTTTATGGAGTTTGAAAAGAACTTAAAGAGGACTCCATAACTTTTTCTAATCATTCTTGATTAGAGTGTTCATTTTTCGTAAAATAGTCTGATGAGATTGAAAAAGAGATAAACTACCACTCAACAAACATGCTTTCTAATTCACTTTAACGAGCGTGAAAGACAACAATATCCCTCGACAATATTTGGGATGATCCCATGAGAACTCTTCTCATTTTATACTTTGGGGGGCTCTCTATTTAGAGAGTCTGAAAAGAGATTAAAGGGAACTCCAAGGGGTTCCTTTTTTGTATAACCTCTACGAGTCTGAAAAAATGATAAAAGTATACTCAGTTACATTCTCAGGTATTTACAAGCATGACAAAGAACAAAGACTAAGCTTGAGATTGTTTTCATTTTTACACGAGCTTAAAACAAAACAAAACTATGCTTGGGATAGATTTTATTTATACACAAGATTCAAAAATAAATAAAACTATGCTTGGACCTGATTTCATTTTTACACAAGCTTGAACCAGAGGAAACTATGCTTGAGGTAGGTGGTTTCATTTTTACACAAGCTTTAACCAGAGAAAACTGTGCTTGAGACTTCCCAATGCATTATCCAGGGATGGTTGGTACTTAGCCCCCATCTTAAGAAGCTAGCGGTTTAAATTCAACATGAAGTCCAGAGGATGAAAGCATTTCCCCCCAAGCTTTGATTCATCCAATGGAATAGGAGGATGAAAAGAATATTCAAATAATATATGTAACAAAGTACTTGAATCAATTGAAGAGGGGGAAAACTATTTCATTTTTTAACAAGCTTGACACAGGAACAGGAACTATGCTCGAGAATCTAGGTTCAATCCCCAAACCTCTATTTCATTTTTTAATGAGCTTGACACAGAAATAGGATCTATGCTCACAAATTTTGTTTCATTTTTTAACGAGGTTTCCATAGAGACACAAAAATTATCCTCGTAGTATATGTTTCATTTTTTAAAGAGGTTTCTACAGTTCAAAACTATCCTCACAACTGGTTTCATTTTTTAACGAGTTTGAAATCAGAAAACCATGCTCAAGGCTGATTTCATTTTTTAATGAGATTGAAATCCAAAAACCATGCTCAACACTCTCTTCTTGATCATGGATTCTGAGAGGACAATTCTCTGGAAGGACACCATGTTAAGGGACAAAAATCGGACATGGCTTCCAAGAGATCTTCATTGGACGAAAGAAAAAAATGCTGGAAGGAACACATGTCAAGGGTCGCGACAGGGGTAAGGAGATCAAGCTCCAATAGCCCTACTGAAGAGATAACTATGTCAACTACTGGATCTAAGTCATGAGAGACTGAGCTTATAGGGAGAGGCTCATCTACATCAGCAGCTGAGGGCATGGGAGACAACACCACATAATTGACCTGTGGTGGGAGAGATACCATCTACATATAAGAGCCATTTAGGGAGGTCATTGGGTTGATGGTCAAGTCAGGCCAACAAACAAAAGTTGATCAATAGTCACAATTCTTCCATCGTGAGGGAAAGATATCACATAAAAATGAGTGGAAACGATAGCTTTCATGGCATAGACATAATCTCGCCCAAGGAGTAAATCGAAATCCAAGGGGTCTTGGACTACCATAACATTAATAAAGATAGTTTTCCCTCCCAAAGTTATGGGAAACTGAGGAAGGATCCCTAAAGGGTGACTGGTTCTTCTCTTAAAATTTAAACGAGTCTGGGTAACTGGAAAAAGATGAGGATAACCCAAAGCTTGCCAAGCAATAGAGGAAAAAATACTAAGAGAAAAACATTCGTCTATCAACATCTGAGGAACATCTCGACCAAAAACTTGTATTGTAATATTGAAAGGAATGTGAGAGGGAAGACGAGGTCCAGTTAGCGCACCCCAATCAAAAAATATGGACTCATTACTTGGAGGGGGTTCCACAGGAGAAGGAGGAATACCCTCGAGCACAGTAGATTCTGTATCAACGAGAAAAACATGGGCATTATCAAGTTTACTCTCTAGCGGGAGAGTAGGCTCGACCAATGACGAGATCAGATCAACCGCTTGGGTTTCATTCTCTAAGGGGAGGATGGGTTTGATGGGTGGAAACGGATCAACCACTTGGGTTTCACTCTCTAACGGGAGAGTGGGATCGACCGAAAATGGGATCGGATCAACCACTTTGTCAACTGGTTCAACTAAGGAAGTGACCATATTGAACACATGATCAACCAGACTAATCGATGAAGGGACCGGATTGATCACTCCGTCAACTACAGGTGGGTTGAGAGAAAGCTTATGGTATGTAGCTGGAAGTTGAGGTTGGGGAACAGTCATGTCTTCCAGTAATTTTGAGGCTTCGACCATACGAGGGAAAAGGTGAGTTTGATGACTCCCTCCACATAACCTACAAGGAAACTTGACTCTACTTTTCTTCTTCCCAATGATATCTTGACTAGTTGACGGGAGGTCATCAACATGTTGTTCAGAGGCTAACGACATGGAATGGCGAGGGCTTATAGAGCATGCTTCTATAACCTTGGATATACCAGGGAAATCCTTAAGAAGATGGCTACCCTTACAAATACTGCAAGGGTACTTGGGCTTACGGGTTGTTTGGGTGATCTTGGCATCATCAATACTCCCATCATGATTAACAGTAATTAGTTTCTTTCCAACATGTACGATAGTGGTTGGAAGTTTGGACCCTTTCTTATTTTTCTTCTTCTTCTTATTCACCGGGTTACTAGCTTCAGGGATTTCACTCGGCGAAGAAGATGAAACAGAATACGACCTTGCAAGTGAATAAGGCGAAGAAGATATTACTCGCGAATAAGGTGAAGGATCAACATGAGGTTGATGTTCTTGGGGGGAAGTGCTTAGAAACGAATCACTAGTTGCATTCAAGATTACCTGAGTGGAAAACAACCATATCAGTAATCCAATTGCGAGACCTGGAAGGCTCAAAATAGCGATGTGAGGAGGACCAATGTTTCCATAAGAAGGAAAAACAAAAGGTTCCCCTGGAAAAGCGGTTCCTTCATTGGTCATTCCGAGAACTGACACCATTACACATAGATCCAACCTAAATTCTACTAGGGAAAACAAACAACAAACGCTAAAAATCTAGAAAGCAAGCAAACAAACAAAACCTTCTTACAGTGAACGCACTAGTTGGTGATGAAATCCAACATCGTAGGAACAATGTAATAAGGGGTTGAGATAGAGTAGGTGGAAAAGTTACGTTGATGACCTACTTAACGAATTTACACCCTGGTGAAAGCTCCCACACATAAACGTGGGTATACCCTCCAAGGAGCCCGAGTGAGTTTGGCCAACACCGATTCCAGGTACCGTGAATACTTTCCCCTCCATAGTCACCTTGTGTAAAGACCCTAAAGAGATAGGATACTAAGGTTACCAATTACGATAATGATACTTGGGGAAACAATCGACAGTCTGATCCACGCGCAAAGGCAGGGTATCTAATCCCGAAATCAACTTGAGAAGGTCCCCACAGGATTTTCTTCTCAAGTGATCCCTAATAATACGAACAATATATACACTAAGACTAACAAAGCAGGGTGAGTAACTCTACCATTCTTAATGCGACCTCATGATTGACCCTTGTGTTAGAAGGGCTTCCCAGGACAAAATGTAGCAAGTGGATTTAAATATCCCTATTACAAGATACTATGTTTGTTTACATCTTTGGAAAGTTATCTTTCACACCTATTCCAAATTCCTACACCGTAAGCTAATGTAGGTTTGCTACCAGAGAATATAAAAATGTCTAATCAATTTTTATCAGTGCTTTATTTTAAGGTTGTTGTTTACTCAAGAAGAAAATGGCCTAGACCAAATGATGTTTTGACCGACTCTAAACAATGCAATGAAATGATAATGAAAATATTTCATTTCGATGAAAGCTATATTATGAGGAGAAACAATTATCATTCCCAGATGCACAATGTCCCAAAATTTTATTAAACTCATTAATATCAAGAACTTCAAGAAATGAGCTAAAGATATTGTACACCAATACACGATTCTTGGCCATGAGGGTGAATCTTTTTAAGAATTCAAGACCAAAAAATGCCAAAAATCATGCAATTTCGCTACTTCAAATGAAAGGATGCCCCCAATCTAATGAAAAGCAAGAAATTTATTTTTTTGTTTCAAAGATAGCTAAAAGAAATAACAAATCTCTATAAAACAAAGAAACCCAAACAAATTTTCTCTTTTAACACAAACTATTCAATAAAAGAAAAAGAAGTTATTTCACCAAACAATTCTAAATAAAGAACAATGCTTCGTAACAGAGAGACACTCAAAGCAAGAGATCAAATATTTCAAAAGAAAAAAAGCTAAAACAAAGAAAAGATGGCTAAAAGAAGATTCAAATCTTGTCAAGCAGACTGTAATCAGACATAACAAATCACCCCAAACACTTATCACAGATTTGGCCAGGGAAAACCATAAAAAAGTAAAATTTTTCACAAAATCGTCGCGAGCTACCATCCAGCATAGTGCGATGATCCTAGATCGTCATGGGATAGAGAATAGTACAGTGTGACAACATCGCACTGTGTCTAAAGGTAGGATGTGTTGATCCTATATCGTCGCATTGTCCCTCAAAGCAGGTTGTGATGATCAAAGAAAAAATGGAAAAAATAAAAAAAGCAATAAGGTTTTCCCGTGAATTTAAACAGTCAAAGAGTTCATCTGGATCTCTCAGTGACTCATAAAATAGAACTCAGGAAATCAAAGGAAGAAATCAAGACAAACTAGGAAAACAATATGATCCCCAGTATGGTCGCCAATTTTGTTATTAGACTAATCGGTAAGTGCGGACACAAATATATCTCCCTAGTTTCACCTCGAAACTAGAACAAAACAAGACAGAATATAAAACTCTCCCTAAGTTTTAATTATCAAGCATACTAACTAACAAGAGATAAATGACATTCCTTTTAAATGTTGTTTGTCCTCTCTAGTTTCATCCTCGCTCCGTTCCAAGGCTTATGGGATGTTGAACCTGTAAAAAGACACAAGCCAATGAAGTGAAAGCAACAACGTATACTCAACAAAACCTATGTATGTGATCAAGGATCCATACAATAAAATAAGACCAATTTTATGGGAAAGAAATATATCACTGTATTAAAGAATGTGGAATAAATATACAACCATATACCTTGATGTTGTCAGGTTCCTTCCAACAGTTCCTTGCTTCCTACACACTTCTACTCCACAGATTCTGAGATCAACAATCTATCTGTTAGACAATTGGCTTAGGTTGATGGAAATTTGGTATGGATTGTTGGTTGTAATTGATGTCAACCATTGGAGAGTGATACTGTAGATTGATGTCAACCCTTGGATAAATTCCGGTAGCAATTTTTGGTAGCACAAAGGTTTGGGTAATGGACCCAAGGTTGTTTCATGTATAATGATATGAGTTTTAATATATTTTAAGGCAATACTATTCTATATGGATAGTACATGTCATTCCATTTCCAGTGGTATGTGAAATGTCACATAACTCCTCATGGTTAGAGAGTTATGGCCATGAGAAGTTGGAGAACCCAGGTTTGGGTAATGGACCCAAGTTTGTTTGATGGATAATGGTATGAGTTTTGATATATTTTAATGTAAGAATATTCTATATGGATATTACATGTCATTTCATTTTCATTGGTATGTGTAACGTCACATCACTCCTCATGGTTAGAGAGTTATGGCCATGTGAAGTTGGAGAACCCTCATGAGTCATCTAGAAGCCCCAAAAGGTCAAAGTATTCAAAGTGGTTTAAGAGATTTTTAGAAGGTAAATAATAAAGTGAAGTGATGAGTGTACTATAATTCAAAGTGAATACAAAAGAATTTATTTAAATAATAAAGTTAATGGAGAAATTACTAAGTTGACAAGTGGTTAGAAGTGGGTTAGCCCTAAAATAAGGAAAGTGCTTTAAGATGGTTAGAAGGTAACCCCTTGAGGTAAAGTGAAGTGATGAGTGTACTATAAGTCAAAGTGGATACAAAATAAATTATTTAAATAATAAATTTAATGAATAAATTACTAATGGGACAAGTGGTTAGAAGTTGGTTAACCCTAAATTAAGGAAAGTGGGTTAAGATGGTTAAAAGGTAACCCCTTGAGGAAGCTACATGAAAGTATAAATAAGAGGCAAGGCTCTCTCATTTTATATCACACTTGATAATATTGAATATCTACAGGTTACTGAGGTAACCAAAGGATATCTAAGACGAATTTCAGAGAGAAGGTGAAGTAAAGAAGGCTGGAATTCAAGGGAGGATAAATTCTGTTGATGATGTTTTCTAAGGTATGTTATTTACAGGTCATCTCACTATTTTCACAATAATTTTTTTTCTAGAATGATTTAGACCGTGAAATTGATAGGCCATTGAGAAAACATATCCAAGTAGTTTTGGTATGAGTTTCAGCATGTGGGTGTTTGTAGTTTTGGAGTTACACTCCGTGGAAAATAGGGTTTGTGGCTAATCCTAAAACTAGTCTAAAAAAGTTGTTTCGGGTAAAAACGCCATAGATTATTCATAAAAAATCCAAATTAAGTATGACCAAAATTTTTGGTTAGAGTACAATTTTTAGTATTCTGTGTAAAATGATTAGATCCATACAACAAATATTCCGTGCGGGGCACACTCTACAAGTTCACTCTCTAGAATAAGCCAAAATTCAACAAGGTATGCCATTTTTTCTATAAATCCTTTTTCGAGAGGTTCCAAATAGTGACACCAAGAGGAATTGCATAAAACACATTGAAGAACATTGTATACTATTTTCAGATATTTATTCATTACAGATACATAGTTATGATTATTTCAAGTTAGGGTTGTTGACTAATCCAAAACTAGTCATGTGAGACTAAAGAAAAGTTTGATGAAAATGCTAGTCTCTTCTTGTTAAAGTTAAGGAAGGTTCGCAGGTATGTGACCATATACACCAGATCTATTACAGAGTTACAAATCAGATTTGGATTATGAAATTGATGAGGGCTTTTGGTTGAGGTACATGTTGGGTACATGGTTGAGACAAGTAGTTGATGAGTTGGCACATACATTAGGTGTATAGTTGACGATGTTGGTACAGATTGATGAGTCATAGTTGATGAGTAGTTGATACATGTTTGGTACAGGGTGGTGCATAGTTGATGCACTTTTTTATGGTACAGGTTGATTATAGGTTGAGGTACAAGTTGATGCATGGTTCAGGTTATTGGTATATGTTGTTTGGTGCAGGTTGATTACAGGTTGAGGTACAGGTTGAGGTACAGGTTGATGCATGGTTCAGGTTATTGGTACAGGTTGTTTGGTGCAGGTTGATTACAGGTTGAGATACAGTTTGATGCATGGTTTATGCATGGTTCAAGTTATTGGTACAGGTTGTTTGGTGCAGGTTGATTGGTACAGGTTTACACCAGTATATCTCATAGTGATAGTGTGACAGTGGTTCGATCATTCTACTTATACGTCAAGGTGGTTGGACGAGGCAAGGATAGGTGGTTGTAGCCACCTTTCAGTTGTATCCGAAGAACATAGGGGGTTGTAGCCTCCTTCTGGTTGTATCCATATAATTGGGGAGTTGGAGCTTCCATCAGGTTATAGCTTGAGAAACTAGGGGTTTGGAGCCTCCTTCCAGTTGCAGCTGGAAAACAAAGGAAGGTGTTTCTTCCAATGAATGTAATTCCTAAATAAATATAATCAAAATCATTATGTGTTTTTCTCCCGCTTTGGTTTTCCACGTAAAAACACTGGTGTACTGTGTATGTGTATGATTGCTCATTTGTTCATTGTTTATTTACTCTGCATCTATTGGATGATAATGATACATTGATATAAAACTTGCATATTGTGGTTAAAAAGGATTAAATTGATCTATTACTGATTCACCCCCCCTCTCAGTAATCCAAAACTATCTTGACAAAGAAAATATCAAAGCCAACATACAAGCTCCAAAAAATCCAAGCTACAAAACTCAAGAATTTTCCAATTCTAAAAGCTCTAGCCAACTCAATCCAAAAGCTAACTTTCCCCATGAGAACTCTTCTCCTTTTATAAGCTGAAAAGGATAGGGTGAGGAGGTTAGGATGATCCCAAGAGATCAAGGACATGACTTAGATCCAAACCAATCAGAGGCCACCTCACCCTCGAAGCTTCTATTCTAGAACTTTCGAGAAATTCCTCTTTTTCCTTCATGCAAAAATCGCCGCACCCTTAACACTGAGAAAAATGCAACGACGTCGCAGGCTACTGTGGTGCAACCTACGATGATCCTAGATCGTCACACCATTAACACTAATAAAGGTGCGACGTTCCCTTTTTATAAGGTTTTTTGGGAAAGGAAAAGTATAATTTCATCTCTCTAGAAAAAGTATCTTCATTCTTCTTCAGGGATTAAGGCCATTGATCCTTATAAAGACAAAGGATAGGTTTACATCATTAACATTCATAAGGGTGATGTAAATAATGTGGAATAGAGAGAAATCAAAGAATGGCCATCACCAAGAAGCATATTTGAGGTGAGAATATTCCATGGATTAACAAGTTTCTATAGGAAGTTCATTAGAAAATGCAGTGGAATTTGTGCACCAATATTGGATACAGTGAAGAAGAGGCACAAGTCTTTTAAGTGGATAAAGGAGGTTGAGAAAAGTTTCAAGATATAAGGTGTGATGCTAATGGATTTGCAATTGGAGCAGTCTTGAGACAAGATAATAGGCATGTTGCATATTTTAATGAGAAGTTGAATGACACTAAGATGAAGTACTCCACATATGATAAGGAATTTTATGCAATAATTCAAGCCTTGAATAAATGGAGGCACTACCTTGTTCCAAAAGAATTGGTTTTGTATAGCGATAATTAGGCTTTACAATTCATAACCAGAAATGATAATTTAAATCGAATAAATGCTAAGTGGATATAGTTTATGCAAAATTTCACTTTTGTCATTAAACATATTTCTGGTAATGCTAAGAAATTTGTTGATGCATTGAGTAGGAGATGTCCGATTCTACAAGAATTTTAAGTGAAGACCTTAGGTTTTGAACACCTTAAGGAGATGTATTGCGATGATCCATATTTTAAAGAGGCATATGAAGCATGTGTGAACCATTTGCTCAGAGACATAAGTCAGTGGAAGGAGTATATGATTCAATATGGATTGTTGTTTAAAGGTTTCCAGTTATGCATACCAAAGTGTTCAATGAGAGAAAATATGATGAAGGAAAAACATAGTGGAGGTCTAGCAGAACATTTCGGCCATGACAATACATTCGCACAGTTGAAAAATTCATACTATTGGACAGGTATGAGAGCATAGGTGAAGAAGTTTGTAAACAAATGTAATATTTTCCATTATGCAAAAGGATATAAACAAAACATTGTATTGTATCAACCATTGCCTATTCCAGATAGGCCTTGGGATGCAATAAGCATGGATTTTGTGTTGGGGTTACCAAGAACACAAAGAGGAAGTGATTCCATATTTGTGGTAGTTGATACATTTTCAAAGATGACACACTTTATCCCATGCCAGAAAACTAATGATGCAACACACATTGCAAATTTGATTTTCAAAGAAGTTGTGAGATTTCATGGGTTGCCTAAGAATATTGTCTCAGACAGAGACACAAAATTTGTTGGTCATTTTTTGAGGACGTTGTGGAAGAAACTGGTAACAGAGATATCTTTTAGTTCTGCATATCACCCTCAAACAAATGGACAGATTGAGGTGGTAAATCAGAGTTTAGGAAATTTGTTGAGAAGTTTGGTCACTGAAAATCATAGCCAGTGGGATCAAATTCTGTCACAAGCAGAGTTTGCATATAATGACTCACCAAACAAAAGTACAAGAAGAATACCATTCCATATAGTATACGGGATGAAGCCAAGAGGAGTATCATAATTGAGAGATTTGGAGCAGAGTGAATTCTGAAGCGCTGGAGAAGAAGACTTCGCTGCAGAAATGCAGAAGCTTCATAATTAGATGAAGGAGAAATTGCATAACAGTAGCAGAGAGTATAAGTGCAGAGTTGATCAACATAGGAGAGAACTTCAATTTGAAGTGGGAGATCAAGTTTTATCACGTCTCAGTAAGGAAAGGTTCCCAAGGGGAACACATAACAAACTGAAGTTGAACAAGATAGGACCATGAAAGATCCTAAGGAAATTTGGTGCCAATGCTTATGAGATAGAGTTGGAAGAGGATGTGGGTATATCACCTATATTTAACATTTCAAACCTATATCCTTACAGGGAAGATGACACAAAGGAATCTGAATGTCATAAAGAAATTCATTGGGAGAAGCAGATGCTTGTAGAAGAAAAGCCACAGATGGGGAAGATCATTTATGATAGGATTGGTAAGAAGACCAGGAGAAAGAATTATTTGGAGTATTTGGTAAAATGGAAAGGAACTACTACATTGGGTGCAAATTACAATGAAATATTACAACGGTTTAGAATTTCGTCGTATTTGTTTTTGCTTTTTTTGTACTAAATATACTTCTTTTTTTTTTGGGTCCAAATGTTGGTCGCTCTAGCGACCAACACGTTTTAACGACGAACTGTGGTCTCTCTAGCGACTAACCACCATTTAGTCTCTCTAGCGACCAACAATGGCACGTTTGAGAATCAAACGGTCATTTGCGGTAAATCAATCATATATATATTTTTGGGGCCAATGTTGAAATTTTTTCAAACAGTTTCTGAATGCATTGAAATTTGACATGGATAGAATATTCACATGCCTTAACAATATAGGAGGGTTTCTGGACATAAACCCTAATTTATCATCATGTAAAACATAAACCCTAATTTAGTGGAGTATTCGATTTGTTCCCAGTCATTTAGTGCCTACCTGTCATGGGTTGGTCT
>SNQJ01S0031064.1:0-37410 GCA_010110895.2 Picea sitchensis | reverse complement strand
GGAAGCACCAACTCCCTGTGTTCAAGCACCCACTTGAACCTCTGAGGACAACAGTCCTCCCTAGCACCTCCCAACCACCCTGAAATAATGATTCTGTGTTACTCAAACTTATTACAGTGATATAATGTTCAACAATGGCTTACTAGACTCATCGTTGTTCTGTTGCATTTCATTACTCTGTCTGCCTCATTGCCTTCCTGCACACCTCACTTGCGATGTCTGTTCTTCTTCCTTTTAAGCTATGTGCATCATACCCATTCACTGCACAGATCCTCTTCTATTCAATTCAGCTGATGCACTCTCCTTCTTCTTCACACATGAATCACCTTCACCAGCTACAATCACAGCAAACTCTAACAGCAACAACAACCCAATCTCTTCTCTGTACCGTGTATTTATAGCTTCTGTGCACCTTGTGCATGCAATGTTCGCCATTCCTCTGCATGCATACTCTGCGTCGTTATCCTCCACCTCTCGAGTTCTCTATCTTATCATCATTGTGACTCTTCAGCTTCTCTGGCTTTTTTCCCACGCGTTCAGCATCACTGGATGTTATGTTGAGATTCCTCAGCCTCTCTGGCAGTTGAGACTCTTCGTCTTCTCTGTGACAGTCGAGCTCACCTTCTCTATTTTAGTTACAGTCTTCCACGCTCATACATCTGTCAATCCCTTCTAACAATAGTCTTCCTTCACTAGACGAAGCTTGGAGACTCTTCATCTCCTCTGGCGATCACACACGTTGACCACAGGATGTGGTAACAGGCGCTACGAACTTATGATCTTCATCGACCCTGATTGACGGTTCATGATCTTGATGAATCAACGGTCTTGATCTCATCGTGATCTCGCATCTCGTTGTTCCTTCGATGGAGATTCTCGTCACTCCAAGTCGCGATAGGCGAAGCTCCGAGATGGAGCTCAGATCAACGATCCACGTTCTTGGTAATCCGACGGTCCTGATCTTTTCGTGATCTCGCATCTCGTTATTCCTTAGGTGGAGTTTCTCGTCACTCCAAGTTGCGATAGGCGAAACTCCGAGATGGAGCTGCATCAACGGTCCAGAATCTTAGTGTATTGACGGTCCAGATCTCTTCGTGAATTTGCATCTCCCAGTTCCTGTGATGAAGGGTCTCATCACTCCAAGTCACGATAGCCGAGACTCCGAGATGGAGTCGGATCAACGGTCAAGATCAAACCTTGATCTGACGGCTAAGATCAAACCTCGATCTGTTGGCTAGGATCAAACCCCGTTCCTTTGACTTTCCAGTCAGCGACATGATGATCTTTCGCCACATGTCCTCTTGATCCAACGGACCACGACTGTCATATCTGCCTTGCAGCTTCATCATATCTAACGGCTATTGGTCCTTCATACTTCCCCCAGATCCTACGGCCCAGATATTCTCCTGATTTCGCCACTTTGTCGTATGAGTTCTTGACACCTTCAAGTCCCGATCTATGAAAATCTGATAAGGAGTTAAATCAACGGTCCAGATTCATTCTCGATTCAATGGCTGCAATTGAATCGCGATATCGCATATAGCGAAATTGGCATTCTTGTTGTCAAGTGTTTTTGTCACTTCAAAGTCGCGATTCACGAAACCCCGATATGGACTGGAATCAATGGTCCAGATTCAACCTCGATCTGACGGCTCAGATTAGGTCATGATTTCACATGTCGCGATTACGCCCACTTCTCCTTGTTCTTTAAGGATCGTGTAGGTTCTCCTCGATCCAACGGTGGTCGGACCCTGTGCTCAGATCTGACGTCTGAGATATGTCCTCCTGTTCAGCGCTCTTCTTGTCTATATTCTGATCTGACGGCCCTCGTTCTTTCGAGAATTTTGAATGAGATCCAACGATCAGAAATGATTCTCGGGCCTTCGAACATTTTATCAACCTGAACTTATCTTTTGTTTGCCTGGTTGTGTTGTCGGTCGCTGCTGATCATCGTTGTTGTACTCAAGCCATCATCGTTTATGTACTTGCCATCAATGACAAGCATATGCTACCTATTAAACATTTGCCAACATGTTCTCCAACTTCACATGGCCATAACTCTCTAACCATGAGGAGTGATGTGAAGTTACACATACCAATGGAAATGAAATGACATGTAATATCCATATAGAATATTCTTACCTTAAAATAAATCAAAACTCATACCATTATCCATCAAACAAACTTGGGTCCATTACCCAAACCTGGGTTCTCCAACTTCTCATGGCCATAACTCTCTAACCATGAGGAGTTATGTGACATTCCACATACCACCAGAAATGGAATGACATGTACTATCCATATAGAATAGTATTACCTTAAAATATATTAAAACTCATACCATTATACATGAAACAACCTTGGGTCCATTACCCAAACCTTTGTGATACCAAAAATTGCTACCGGACTTTATCCAAGGGTTGACATCAATCACTAAGGGTTGAAATCAATCTACAATATCACTCTCCAATGGTTGACATCAATTACAACCAACAATCCATACCAAATTTCCATCAACCTAAGCCAATTGTCTAACAGATAGATTGTTGATCATAGAATCCGTGGAGCAGAAGTGTGTAGGAAGCAAGGAACTGTTGGAAGGAACCTGACAACATCAAGGCATATGGTTGTATATTGATTCCACATTCTTTAATACAGTGATATATTTCTTTCCCATAAAATTGGTCTTATTTTATTGTATGGATCCTTGATCACATACATAGGTTTTGTTGAGTATACGTTGTTGCTTTCACTTCATTGTCTTGTGTCTTTTTACAAGTTCAACATCCCATAAGCCTTGGAACGGAGCAAGGATGAAACTAGCGAGGACAAACAAAATTTAAAAGGAATGTCATTTATCTCTTGTTAGTTAGTATGCTTGATAATTAAAACTCAGGGAAAGTTTTATATTATGTCTTGTTTTGTTCTAGTTTCGAGGTGAAACTAGGGAGATATATGTGTGTCCGCACTTACCGATTAGTCCGATAACAAAATTGGCGACCATACTGGGGATCATATCGTTTTCCTAGTTTTTCTTGATTTCTTCCTTTGATTTCCTAAGTTCTGTTTTCTGAGTCACTGAGAGATCCAGATGAACTCTTTAACTGTTTAAATTCACGGGAAAACCTTCTTGCTTTTTTATTTTTTCCATTTTTTCTTTGATCATCACAACCTGCTTTGAGGGACAGTGCGACGATATAGGATCAACACATCCTGCCTTTAGACATAGTGTGACATTGTCACACTGTGTTGTTCTCTAGCCCATGACGATCTAGGATCATCGCACTATGCTGGCTGGTAGCCCGCGACGATTTTGTGAAATTTTTTACTTTTTTTATGGTTTTCCCTGGCCAGATTTGTGATAAGTGTTTGGGGTGATTTGTTAGGTCTGATTACAGTCTGCTTGACAAGATTTGAATCTTCTTTTAGCCATCTTTTCTTTGTTTTATCTTTTTTTCTTTTGAAATATTTGATCTCTTGCTTTGAGTGTCTCTCTGTTACGAAGCATTGTTCTTTCTTTAGAATTGTTTGGTGAAATAACTTCTTTTTCTTTTATTGAATAGTTCGTGTTAAAAGAGAAAATTTGTTTGGGTTGCTTTGTTTTATAGAGATTAGCTATTGCTTTTAGCTATCTTTGAAACAAAAAATTTAATTTCTTGTTTTGCATTAGATTGGGGGCATCCTTTCATTTGAAGTAGTGAAATTGCATGATTTTTGGCATTTTTTGGTATTGAATAATCGTGTATTGGTGTACAGTATCTTTAGCTCATTTCTTGAAGTTCTTGATATTAATGAGTTTAATAAAATTTCGGGACATTGTGCATCTTGGAATGATAAAATTTTCTCCTTCTCATAATATAGCTTTCATTGAAATGAAATATTTGCATTATCATTTCATTGCATTGTTTAGAGTTGGTCAAAACATCATTTGGTACAGGCCATTATCATCTTGAGTAAACAACAAACTTAAAATAAAGCGCTTATAAAAATTGATTAGACATTTTTATATTCTCTGGTAGCAAACCTACATTAGCATAGGGTGTAGGAATTTGGAATAGGTGTGAAAGATAACTTTCCAAATATGTAAACAAACATAGTATCTTGTAATAGGGATATTTAAATCCACTTGCTACATTTTGTCCTGGGAAGCCCTTCTAACACAAGGGTCAATCACGAGGTTGCATTAAGAATGGCAGAGTTACTCAGCCTGCTTTGTTAGTCTTAGTGTATATATTGTGTGTATTATTAGGGGTCACTTGAGAAGAAAATCCTGTGGGGGCCTTCTCAAGTTGATTTCGGGATTAGATACCCTGCCTTTGCACGTGGATCAGACTATTGATTGTTTACCCATGCATCATTGTCGTAATTGGTAACCTTAGTAGCCTATCTCTTTAGGGTCTTTACACAAGGTGACTATGGAGGGGAAAGTCTTCACGATACCTGGAATCGGCGTTGGCCAAACTCACTCGGGCTCCTTGGAGGGTATACCCACATTTATGTGTGGGAGCTTGCACCAGGGTGTAAATTTGTTAAGAAGGTCATCAATGTAACTTTTCCACTTGCTCTATCTCAACCCCTTTATTACATTGTTCCTACGATGTTGGATTTCATCACCAACTAGTGCATTCACGGTGAGAAGGCTTTGTTTGTTTGCTTGCTTTCTAGATTTTTAGCGTTTGTTGTTTGTTTTCCCTAGTAGAATTTAGGTTGGATCTGTGTGTAATGGTGTCAGTTCCTGGAATGACCAATGAAGGAACTGCTTTTCCAGAGGAACCTTTTGTTTTTCCTTCTTATGGAAACGTTGGTCCTCCTCACATCGCTACTTTGAGCCTTCCAGGTATCGCAATTGGATTATTGATATGGTTGTATTCCACTCAGGTAATCCTGACTGCAGCTAGTGCTTCGTTTCTAAGCACTTCCCCCCAAGAACATCAACCTCATGTTGATCCTTCAATTTATTCACGAGTAATATCTTCTTCGCTTTATTCACTTGTAATGTCTTCTTCTGTTTCATCTTCTTCGCCGAGTGAAATCCCTGAAGCTAGTAACTCGGTGAATAAGAAGAAGAAGAAAAATAAGCAAGGGTCCAAACTTCCAACCATTGTCGTACATGTTGGAAAGAAACTGATTACTGTTAATCGTGATGGGAGTGTTGATGATGCCAAGGTCACCCAAACAACCCGTAAGCCCAAGTACCCTTGCAGTATTTGTAAGGGTATCCATCTTCTTAAGGATTTCCCTGGTATATCCAAGGTTATAGAAGCATTCTCTACAAGCTCTCACCATTCCATGTCGTCATCCTCTGAAAAACATGTTGATGACCTCCCATCAACTAGTCAAGATATCATTGGGAAGAAGAAAAGTAGAGTCAAGTTTCTGTGTAGGTTATGTAGAGGGAGTCATCAAACTCACCTTTGCCCTCGTATGGACGAAGCCTCAAAATTACTGGAATACATGACTGTTCCCCAACCTCAACTTCCAGCTACATACCGTAAGCTTTCTCTCAACCCACCTGTAGTTGACGGAGTGATCAATCTGGTCCCTTCATCGGTTAGTCTGGTTGATCATGTGGTCAATATGGTCACTTCCTTAGTTGAACCAGTTGACAAAGTGGTTGATCCGATCCCATTTTCGGTCGATCCCACTCTCCTGTTAGAGAGTGAAACCCAAGTGGTCGATCCGTTTCCACCCATCAACCCCATCCTCCCCTATAGAATGAAACCCAAACGGTCGATCTGATCTCGTCATTGGTCGAGCCTACTCTCCCGCTAGAGACTAAACCTGATATTTCCCATGTTTTTCTCGTTGATACAGAATCTACTGTGCTCGAGGGTATTCCTCCTTCTCCTATGGAACTCCCTCTAAGTAATGAGTCCATCCTTTTTTATTTGGGTGCACTAACTGGACCTCGTATTCCCTCTCACATTCCTTTCAAGATTACAATACAAGTTTTTGGTCGTGATGTTCCTCATACGTTGATAGACGAACATTTTTCTCTTAGTATTTTTTCCTCTATTGCTTGGCAAGCTTTGGGTTATCCTCATCTTTTTCCGGTTACCCAGACTCGTTTAACTTTTAACAGAAGAACTAGTCACCCTTTAGGGATCCTTCCTCAGTTTCCCATAACTTTGGGAGGCAAAATTGTCTTTATTAATGTTATGGTAGTCTAATACCCCTTGGATTTCGATTTACTCCTTGGGCGAGATTATGTCTATGCCATGAAAGCTATCGTTTCCACTCTTTTTTGTGTGATATATTTCCCTCACGATGGAAGAATTGTGACTATTGATCAACTTTTGTTTGTTGTCCTGACTTGACCATCAACCCAATGACCTCCCTAAATGGCTCTTATATGTAGATGCTATCTCCCCCACCACAGGTCAATTATGTGGTGTTGTCTCCCATGCCTTTAGCTGCTGATGCAGATGAGCCTCTCCCTGTAAGATCAGTCTCTCATGACTTAGATCCAGTAGTTGACATAGTTATCTCTTCAGTAGGGCTATTGGATCTTGATCTCCTTACCCCTGTCGCGACCCTTGACATGTGTTCCTTCCAACATTTTTTTCTTTCGTCCAGTAAAGATCTCTTGGAAGCCATGTCTGATTTTTGTCCCTTGACATGGTGTCCTTACAGAGAATTGTCCTCTTGGAATCCATGATCAAGAAGAGAGTGTTGAGCATGGTTTTTGGATTTCAATCTCATTAAAAAATGAAACTATCCTTGAGCATGGTTTTCTGATTTCAAACTCGTTAAAAAATGAAACCAGTTGTGAGGATAGTTTTGAATCTCTGTAGCAACCTTGTTAAAAAATGAAACATATACTACGAGGATAATTTTTGTGTCTCTATGGAAACCTCGTTAAAAAATGAAACAAAAGTTGTGAGCATAGTTCCTATTTCTGTGTCAAGCTCATTAAAAAATGAAACAGAGGTTTGGGGATTAAACCTAGATTCTCGAGCATAGTTCCTGTTCCTGTGTCAAGCTTGTTAAAAAATGAAACAATTTTCCCCCTCTTCAATTGAGTCAAGTACTTTGTTACATATATTATTTGAAGATTCTTTTCATCCTCCTATGCCATTGGACAAATCAAATCTTGGGGGGCAATGCTTTCATCCTCTGGACTTCATGTTGAATTTAAACCACTAGCTTCTTAAGATGGGGGCTAAGTACCAACCATCCCTGGATATTGTGTTGGGAAGTCTCAAGCACAGTTTTCTCTGGTTAAATCTTGTGTAAAAATGAAACCACCTACCTTAAGCATAGTTTCCTCTGGTTCAAGCTTGTGTAAAAATGAAACCAAGTCCAAGCATAGTTTTATTTAGTTTTTAATCTTGTGTATAAATAAAATCTATCCCAAGCATAGTTTTGTTTTGTTTTAAGCTTGTGTAAAAATGAAAACAATATTTAGCTTAGTCTTTGTTCTTTCTCATGCTTGTAAATACCTAAGAATGTAACTGAGTATACTTTTATCACTTTTTCGGACTCGTAAAGGTTATACAAAAAAGGAACCCCTTGGAGTTCCCTTTAATCTCTTTTCAGACTCTCTAAATAGAGAGCCCCCCAAAGTATAAAAGGAAAAGAGTTCTCATGGGATCATCCCAAAGATTGTCGAGCGATCTTGTTGTCTTTCACGCTCGTTAAAGTGAATTAGAAAGCACGTCTGTTGAGTGGTAGTTTATCTCTTTTTCGATCTCATCAGACTACTTTACGAAAAAGGAACACTCTAATAAATCATGATTAGAAAAAGTTATGGAGTCCTCTTTAAGTTCTTTTCAAACTCCATAAACATGAAATAACCACTGAGTTTTATTTCTTTGGACTCGTAAAACAAACATCAAAAATCCCATATGGGACCGAAGCACTCCTTCCTAGGGTTTGTTAAACATACTTCGAGGGACTCATCCGAAGGATGAGCTTACAGTTCAAGCATATGTTATCCTCTTCAAGCTTGTGTAAAAATAAAGAGGTACTTGCCATAAATTGTGGGGGAAAAAATTGGGAAAGAAATGTGTCTAAACCTATATTCTATGGAAAAGTCTCTTTTGAACATGACACCCTTTCACTCGCTTTGCGTATAGGTTGGAAAATCCACTTGTCTCTTGATCATACTCCTTTCTAATATTACAAATTGGTCTGTGATCCCTATTTTTGAATTAGTTTTTCCAAGACAATTGTCATCTAGTCAATATGTTATAAAATAAGTTCAACCCAAAAAACCTTCTATTGCGTCGACCATTTTTGCAGTCCTTAAAGCATTCTATTGTGTCAACCATCCTTGAGTTAGTACCGAATCACATGTTACTCTTATCTACTTCAAATCTTGTTACTCATTTCGTGTCATTGATGAGGGATACATTAAGGCCCTCCTTTGACGAGTCTTTTCCTGTCGACTTCAACTCATTATCCAAGGATTAGACTTATAAACTAATTGGTACCTTGGAAATTGCATGCCTCAATGGAAATTTTCCTCGCTTTCGACAGTGGGTTTTCATTATTGACCCCTGATCGAGAGATTCCGTCGAGTGTTCGACTTCAACTCATTAATTCACATTCCTTGGATTGTACTAAATACCTTGGGGGTCATTGAAATTAATGGTTATTTCCTTCTCACTTGTTAACAATATTCATTAATGATTGGTAATCAAGTGGTTTCTACCATGTTCGACTTCATCACCTGTATTCGCATGCTTATATTTGTACTATAGAGTGGTGGAGATGAAGACCCTGAATCTTTTCTAACAGATTCATGTTGCGCTGGATTATATTCATGTTGTATTGTTGCATAGATTCAAAGTGTATTTCTCGTGGCTATGTTCAAATTTGAGTCTTTAACACATAGATCCACAATGTATTTTTGGTGGCTATGTTAAGATTTGAGTCATAATGGCATGGATCCACAGTGTATGTTTGGTGGCCATGACCTGTATTACTTGACATGGAACTTTGTATTTCTGCATTTATGCTTTGAGTCATTTGTATTCTGATTATGGGAATTCCTACCTCAGTGATGAAGATATTATTATACCGTATTTTCTTGTTTGTTGGCAGGTTTTCGACCGACATGTTCATTATTCCCTACACACACTCGACAAAGTATTTCAGCTATCACTTTGTTCTAACTTCATACATTGGGGGGATCAATGTTACACATTATTTTCGTCACCCTTATGACCGTTAATGATGTAAACCTATCCTTTTTCTTTAGACGGATCAATGGCCTTAATCCCTGAAGAAGAATGAAGATATTTTTTCCAGAGAGATGAAATTATACTTTTCCTTTGCCAAAGACCTTATAAAAAGGGATCGTTTCACCTTGCTTAGAGTTAAGGGTGCGAATATCAAGGATTGTTGTAGGCTGCACCACAGTGGCCTGTGACGTCGTCGTAGTTTTCTTAGTGTTAATGGTGCGACGATTTTCGTATGAAGTAAAATGGGGAATTTCTCTAAAGTTCTAGAATAGAAGCTTCGAGGGTGAGGTGGCCTATGATTGGTTTGGATCTGAGTCACATCCCCAATCTCATGGGATCATCCTAAACTCCTCACCCTATGATTTTTAGCTTATAAAAGGAGAGGAGTTCTCATGGGGAAAGTTAGCTTAGGAAAGTTGGATTGAGTTGACTAGCTTTTGGAGTTGGAAAGTTCTTGAGTTTTGTAGCTTGGAGTTTTTGGGCCTATGTTGGCTTTAAGAATTGCTTTGTCAAGATAGATTGTGAGTGACTTTAAAATCTAAAGTCTCATAATCTATGGAGCAGAAGTGTGTGGGAAGCAAGGAACTATTGGAAGGGACCTTACAACATCAAGGCATCGGTTGTATTCTCCTTTTCATATTTATAATACAACAATATATTTATTTCCCATAAAATTGGTCTTATTTTATTGTATGACTCCTTGATCACATACATAGGTTTTGTTGAGGATACGTTGTTCCCTACATACACTCGACAAAGTATTTCAGCTGTCACTCTGTTATAACTTCATACTTTGGGGGGCTCTCTGTTACACATTATTTTCATAACCCTTATGACCGTTAATGATGTAAAGTTGTCCTTTGTCTTTAGAAGGATCAATGGCCTTAATCCTTGAAGAAGAATGAAGATACTTTTTCCAGAGAGATGAAATTATACTTTTCCTTTGCCAAAAAACCTTATAAAAAGGGATCGTCGCACCTTGCTTAGTGTTAAGGGTGCGACGATCTAGGATCGTCACAGGTTGTACCACAGTGGCCTGTGACATCGTTGCAGTTTTCTCAGTGTTAAGGGTGTGACGATTTTCGTACGAAGGAAAAAGAGGAATTTCTCAAAAGTTCTAGAATAGAAGCTTCAAGGGTGAGGTGGCCTCTGATCGGTTTGGATATGAGTCACGTCCCTGATCTCTTAGGATCATCCTAACCTCCTCACCCTATCCTTTTCAACTTATAAAAGGAGAAGAGTTCTCATGGGGAAAGTTAGCTTTTGGAATTGGAAAGTTCTTGAGTTTTGTAGCTTGGAGTTTTTGGAGCTTGTATGTTGGCTTTGAGCTTTTCTTTGTCAAGATAGATTGTTGATCTCAGAATCCATGGAGCAGAAGTGTGTGGGAAGCAAGAAACTGTTGGAAGGAACCTGACAACATCAAGGCATTTGGTTGTATCTTTCTTCCACATTATTTAATACAGTGATATATTTCTTTCCCATAAAATTGGTCTTATTTTATTATATGACTCCTTGATCACATACATTTTATTGAGTATATGTTGTTGCTTTCACTTCCTTGGCTTGTGTCTTTTTACAGGTTCAACATCCCATAATCCTTGGAACGGAGCGAGGATGACACTAGCGAGGACAAAGGACATTTAAAAGGCATGTTATTTATCTCTTGTTAGTTAGTATTCTTGATAATTAAAACTTAGGGAAAGTTTTATATTCGGTTTTGTTTTGTTCTAATTTCAGGGTGAAACTAGGGAGATTTGTTTGTGTCCACACTTACCGATTAGTCCGATAACACTCTCACCTTTTCTGGATCCATCTTCAATTCATTTGAAGAGATCACAAAACCCAAATAAATGAGTTTTTTCTTGACAAAAGAGGACATCTTCATATTTATCAACAACTTCTCTTGCTGCAGTCTTCTCATCACTAATGTCAGATGTCTCAAATTCTCTTCTTCAATTTTACCGAAGTCCAATATATCATCTATATATACAATAAAAAACTTACCAATGAAATCTTTCAATACCTCATTCATCAATCTCATAAAATTACTTGGGGAATTTTTCAAGCCAAATGGCATAACAAGCCACTCATACAACCCCTCATTTGTCTTGAAGGTTGTTTTCCACTCATCACCTTCTCTCATCCTTATATGGTGATATTCACTTTTAAAATCTATCTTTGAAAAAAAAAATATCCACTTAAACAATCCATTAAGTCATCCATCCTTGGCAAAGGAAATCTGTACCTGATGGTGATCTTGTTTATGGATCTTGAGTCTGTGCACATTCTCATTCCTCCATCCTTCTTTGGACTCAACACAGTTGGTACTACACATGGGCTCAAGATTTCTATGACCAAACCCTTGTCTAATAAATCTTGTACTTGTCTCTTTATCTCCTCATTCTCTTGAGGTGTCAATCTGTATGTTGCTTTGTTCGAAAGATTTTCTCTTGGTATTAGATCAATTTGATGGTTGATACTTTTGATGGGTGGCAATGAATTAGGTAACTCATCCACTACTATGTCAGAAAAATTCTCTAACAACTCCTAAAATTCCTCTAGCAAATCATCCATAGAAGTACTTGTAAGTACAACTCTGGGTTTCCTCACCACAACAAATTTAATTTCTTGTTCCTTCTTAACTTCAGTCAAGAGTTTCTTCCCACTGATGAGAATTATACTTGTGTTGGATTCTTCCTTTACTTTCTTCTCCTCTATTGGAAACAACATGTGTGTCCTACCATTCTTCTCCAAATTATAAGTATTTTTTCTCCCATCATGAATGACATTCCTATCAAACTACCATGGTATCCCCAACAAAACATGACATACATCCATGGGAATCACATCACACAAAATCTCATCTCTATATCCTCCTATTTTAAATTCAACGAGGCATTGTTTAGTTACCATTACTTGGTGTCCTTTATGCAACCATGATACTTTATATGGCTTCGGATGTGCATTTGTGTCCAGTTCCAATTTCTCCACCATCTCTGTGGATACTAAATTATCAGTGCTCCCACTATCAATTATCACTTTGCATACCCTATCCTTCATCTTGCAAGCAGTCTTGAATAAACTGTTCCTCTGCACTGGATTTTCAACCTCTGGCTCTGGCTTCAAGAGAACCTTCTTCAACATCAGAGATCTTCCACCTTTTGCTTCAACATTCAGCTTCTGCGCTTCCGAAATGTGAGCTTCACCTCCTTCTTTCTTTTTCTTGGGACATTCCCAAGACATGTGTCATGTTTTTCCACAAGAATAACACCTTACCTCTCCTCCTTTGCCTCTTCCTCTTCCTCAAGGAAAATAATTTATTCCACCACTCTATATTCGTCAGGAACTTCCTCCTCTTTCTGAGTGACTATGTGGTTTTTCAGTATCACCGTTGGGCTTATGTGCCTTGTCTTGGACAATTCCCTTACCTCTTTTTGGACTTCTTCCTCTGCTTCCCTAGATCTTTTTTCTGGCTAACTTCTCCTCTGCCTTCAGTGCAATATGATAATCATCCTCTACTATTTTCACTATCATCATGTTGATCTCATATCAAATTTCATATCTCATTCCATTTATATACCTGGCAACTTTTTCATCATCTTTCTCCCTCTGTCTAGTCCTGATGTTCAGCCTGTAAAACTCCTGTGTGTACTCTTTCACTATCATTCCCTTCTGTCTTAGGTTCTACAATTTCCTGAATATATTTATCTGATAATCCTTTGGTATGAACTTAGCCTTCATCTTGGCTACCATTTTGTCCCAATTCTTGATCTTTTGCTTACCTTTGCTTCTTCTATAATCTCGCAGTTCATCCCACCATAGTGTTGCATGTCCTTTTAATATGGTGACAACATGTCTTACCTTATTATCCTCATCAACATATTCATATTCAAAATACTTATCCATGGATCTTATCCAATCCAGCAGCTCTTCAGCATCCAAATTGCCTTCATACATGGGATGTCTATCTTTTCTCCAGCTCCCAATTTAACAACCTCTCTAAGCAAGCATTCTTCGGCAGCATATTCCCCTGCAACTTATTCAACTTATATTTCTTATGTTTCTACATAGTTGACATATCCAACGTCAGGTTCTCTCCTTTGCGTTGTATCCATCACATCCAACCTTGCGCGAAGTTCTCTCATTTCTATTTCGACGACTCAATTTGCTACAGGTGGATCTGCACGTCTCCTAGGCAGAATTGTGTTGACCTTTTCTCCACTCACACAGAGTACAATTTGAGATCTTTAGGCTCTGATACCACTTGGTTCAAACCCCCCTCCTCTCCTTGGGGTTGCGTGACCTCCCGATCAAGGATATTCGAATTCCCAGCTGAATTAGATCCTCGAGGCCTGGTTGGCCCCAAATGAATTAAAGACAAGACCTTTTATCTGTAGGCGTAGGTCCTATGGAACCCGTGGGCACTGCCTCCTAGTTATTTTTTCAAATCTCAAAGTTGAAAGGTGCTAGATCCTCCCACTATCCCCTCTCCACATGTGACCTCAGGCTATGACCTAGGGATAAACCCCTTTTATCACTTCGCAAGTTCAAACTTCGACTGTTTTAGAAACATCTACAACACTTTTCCCGAGCCTTGAACCCTAAACTCACCTAGACAGATCTACGATTCTCATCTCTCCCACAGCCAACGACTATGATCTTCTTTGGAATATGGCCTTCGGGAGTTTCGAATGTCTTAACACCCCTTTTCCCTGAAGTATTCCATACCTGGAGCTTCATATTAAGCGCCACATGTTCCTCTTGATTGATGGCTGATATTTTTCACTTACTCTGCTTTGTACGACTGATAGTCAATGCCCCTCTTTCTCCTTAGCTCTTCTTTGAAATTCATGAAATAGTGACATGTGTCCTTCCCAAATAGACAGTCATGATCCACTCCATTAGATCGTCTTTCGGGAGTCTTTGGATACTCCTCTTTCGCCTTTCCTCTGAAGGAATCTTCCTCCTAAACTTGTGTATCTCTTCCATGTATCCTTGCTACAAATAACGACTTGAATCTACTTCACACTTTGCGATTTCTCAAAGATAGCTAACATCTTGGCACAGATTCTACAAATTCCTTCATTCCCGAACCTTTCTTATCCGTTGCCACGTCTCCGCCTTCCAACCAACGGTTGGGATCTCTTCGCAGCTTCGGACTTTGGCATTTTCCACCCTTTTACACTCCAATTCCTTCGGTTCACAAATTTATGAAAGGACCCAAGGCTAACCACTGTGTGACTTCTCTCATATCTGACGGTCTGAAATGATTATGCTTCTCCAAAACAAGTCTTGACCGCTCAACTTGAAAATACTTAAAAACTCCTCCTTTTTGAAGGATTTCTCCTGTGCACTTTTTGGAACTTGTCCTTTCTTAGAGCTTTGGAATCTTTGAAGGGTTTCTTCAACACTTAGTCAAATTTTGGATCTGTGCATGTCTTGCAACAAATCTTCACACACACTTCTTCAAGTAATTTCTTGAACTACTCTTCCTAAGATTTTGAGTCAAAAGACTCCATCGAGGCACTCCTTGTGGACATTTTGCATACTCTACACACAAAGATTCGAGGTATCTCTTTCGAGGTCGGAGCTGAACCAGAATATGTCAATGCACTCCTTGCGTAGGCTTGTGGAAGATAAACAAGTGAAACTTATCTAATGTTTCACAGATTCATACATTCAACAGTATAACTCATACATTCATGAAACACAAAATGACAAAGAAGATTTAAGCAACAACAACACCACACATTGGATCAATAACCCTCAGTTATATTCATTCAAATGTAAATGGCTACAACTATGATAAACAACACCAAATAAAATTCAACAACAACTAAATCAAACATCCTCATTTGGGCATACAATACCTCTACTTATGCCAAAGGCCCCTATGATTCCCTCTGACTACCTATCTTATCGAAGTAAAATCTAACAACTACTTAAGCCCTGTTACATTAAATTATGAGACAGATAGATAAGAGCTAAATCTCTGGATCTATGTTGAAATCAACTACATTAAAAGAATACCTGATCTCCTCTGATCTCACATGATCGTTCATCCTCCAAACGTTTAGATCTTTTTTAATTTTCAATCCATTCAAAAATATTTACACGATACGTCGGGTTTTAAAATTCAAAAATAATTCAAAAGGCGTGCTAGGGCGCTGAGTTGTCTCTCCATGTGTGCTTTGCTGATGATGATCCTGCATCACCTTGTGTTTCCTTGCCTTGCCTTGGCTAACCACAATTCATCTAAAAGGTACTTTCATTAGATATTCATAAAAATAATTGTTTGTAAAAATATAGTTATTTTCATCGTTAGAGAGAATTTATTTTCAAGTTAATTTAATAAAAACATAATGACATTCGTGTATCATACCTTTTCTTTTGCTTAAAAAAAATAATGCTTGTATTAAATGAACAAGTTTAATACCTATAAATTACAATCAATTAAGCATGTAATTGTACAATTTGTTATCCCATCTATATTAGATCAAAATACTTGCATGAGAATTTCAATGTTATAACATAAGCTCTCTTTATTCATATATCTTAGGTATATTCATAGTTGTGAAACATGGATTATCATAATTAATAGGATTTACATAGAAAAGGATGTCACTAAATAGGTTTATGTTCCATCCTTATGATGTAGTCTCATTATACTATTGATCCATAAGTTATTTTGGATTGCATGAAAAATAACATAAATTCAAGGCCTTATTTAAAATCAAAGAAATAAAAACTAATAATTCAACTCAATAACTTTTATAACAAGATATAACATGTAGACCTAAACCTAAACCTATACCTAAACCTTGCCTTGAAATGTATAGCTTTTCTTAGCCTTGTCATGTATTGCCTTAGCTTTTCTTTGCTTGCCTTTCCTTGCCTTTCCTTGTATTTCCTTGCATTGTCATACCTAGACCTAGACCTAGACCTAGACATTGCCTTGTCATACCTTGCCTTGTAATGCCTTGTATTTCCATGGCCTAGGTCATGGTATAGGTTACGGTCTATGTCATGGTATAGCTCATGGCTAGGTCATGGTCTATGTCATGGTATAGGTAATGGTAATGGTCTAGGTCTAGGTCTTTTTATAGGTCTAGGTCTAGGTCTTGGTCATGGTTTAGGTCTAGGTCTAGGTTTATGTCATGGTCATGGTCATGGTTTAGTTTTAGGCCTATTTCCATTCCATTCCTTTCCTTTCCATGTCATCTCTTGACATTCCATGCCTTTCCTTTCCATGTCATGCCATGCCTTTCCATGCCATTTCTTGCCTTTCCATGTCTTTCCTTGCCTTGCGTTTCTAAGTCGTGCGATGCCATGTCATGCCTTGCTATGCCTTGGCTTTCCTTTCCATGCCATGCCATGTCTTGCATTTCCTTTCCATGCCATGCCTTGAATTTCCTTGTCGTACCTTGGCTTGGCTAACCATAATTCATCTAAAAGGTACTTTCATTATGATATTCATAAAACTAATTGTTTATAAAAATACAGTTGTTTTCATCCTTAGAGATAATTTGTTATCAAGTTAATTTAATAAAAAAATAATGGCATTCATGTATCATACATTTTTTTTTCCAAAACAAAAATAATGCTTGTACTAAATGAACAAGTTTAATACCTAAACATTTCAATCAAAGGATTCATTAATCATGTAATTCTACAACATGTTATCCAATCTATCTTAGATACAAATACTTGCATGAGAATTTTAATGTCATAAAATAAGCTCTGTTTATTCACATATCTAAGGTATCTTCATAGTTGTGAAACATGGATTATCATAATTAATAAGATTTAAATAGAAAGGGATGTCACTAAATAGGTTTATGACCCATCCTTGTGGTGTAGTCTCATTATACTATTGATCCATAATTTATTTTGGATTGCATTGAAAACAACATAACTTCAAGGCCTTATTTAAAATCAACGAAATAAAAACTAATCTTTCAACTTAATAAATTTTATAACAAGATATAGCATGTAAACCTAAACCTAGACCTAGACCTAAACCTTGCCTTCCCTTGCCATTTCTATCTTTGCTTAGCCTTGTCATGGATTGGCTTGCTTTGTCTTTCCTTGCATTGCCATACCTAGACCTAGACCTATACCAAGACATTGCCTTGTCATGCCTTGCCTTTCCTTGTCATGCCTTGTCTTACCATGGTCTAGGTCATGGTATATGTCATGGTATAGGTCATGGTAATGTTGTTGGTCTAGGCCGTATTGGTCTAGGTCTAGGTCTATTTCATGGTTTAGTTCTAGGTCTAGGTCTATGTCATGGTCATGGTTTAGTTCTAGGTCTATTGCCAACATGTCCTTGAATGGCTTGAGGGGCGAGTTGCAACTCACAATAAAAATAAAAAAGGGACTCGGATCAACAAACCAACAATTGTATTGGATCTGGGACACTGATTTTAGCTAGTGAGGCCCCTCCGTTGTCATTTTGTTTCCTAGAAAATTGTTTGTTTGAGGATCTTCGACACTTGGCATTAGCTAAATGAGGCATAGTGAAATATTTGAACAAGAGGTCAATTTTCAAGAACACCATGCCGAGAAATTGTGGGTAGTGTGGTCACATGGACCTTGGACAAACATACATGCGAGAGCTTACATAACTTTGTTATGCTGCTCGGTTTGGATTTTATTCCCCAGGACCAAATTGCCCACATGTCCATGAATGGCTTGAGGAGGTGAGTTGCAACTCACGATAAAAATCAAATCAAGACTCAGATTGACGAACCGTAGGTTACATTGGATTTGGGGCACCAAGTTTCAACTAGTGGGGCCCCTCTGCTATCATTCTATATCCCGGAAGAGTATTTGATGGAGGATATTCGAAACTAGGGTTTTTCTCAATGAGGCATAGTGCAATTTTTGAACAAGAGGTCGATTTTCAAGAACACTGTGCTGGGAAATTGTGGGTAGCATGGTCACATAGGCCTTGTTCAAATAGATGTGTGGGAGCTTACAAAAATCTGTTATGCTGCTCGGTTTGGATTTTATGCCCCTGGACCAAATTGCTAACATGTCCCTGAATGGCTTGAGGAGGCAAGTTGTAACTCATGATAAAACTCAAACATGGAATCATATCGACGAATCGTCAGTTGCATTGGATCTAGGGCATTGGGTTTCAAATAGTGGGTCCCCTCCGTTGTCATTTAGTTACCCGAAAAAGTGTTTTATGGAGGATCTTTGGAACTATGGTTTTTCTCAATGAGGCATAGTGCAATTTCTGAACAAGAGGTCGGTTTTCAAGAACATTGTGCTAGGAAATTGTGGGTAGCATGGTCACATGGGCCTTGGCCAAACAAACATTTGGGTGCTTACGAAACTTTGTTATGTTTCTCATTTTGGATTTTATGCCCCCAAACCAAATTTTCAACATGTCCATGAATGACTTGAGCAGGTGAGTTACAACTCGCGAAAAAACTCAAACCCAGACTCAGATCGATAAACCGTTGGTTGCATTGGATCTAGGGCATCGGGTTTCAACTAGTGGGGCCCCTCCACTATCATTTTGTTTCCTGTAAAATTGTTTGATAGAGGATCTTCAAAACTAGGGTTTTGCTCAATGAGGCATAATGCAGATTCCGAACAAGAGATCGATTTTCAAGAAAATTGTGTCAGGAAATTGAGGGTAGTGTAGTCATGTGGGCCTTGGAGAAACAAACATCCTAGAGCTTATGGAACTCATTTATGCTGCTCGTTCTTTTATTTTATTCCCCTGGACCAAATTGCCAACATGTCCCTGAATGGCTTGAGGAGACGAGTTGCAACTTGTGATAAAAATCAAACCAGGACTCGGATCGACAAACTATCGATTGCATTGGATCTGGAGCACTGTGTTTTAGCTAATGGGGCCCCTCCATTGTCATTTTGTTTCCTATAAAAGTGTTTGATGGAGGATCTTCAGAATTAGGGTTTTGTTCAATGAGGCATAGTGCAATTTATGAACAAGAAGTTGATTTTCAGGAACATTGTGTCGAAATATTGTGGGTAGAGTGGTCTCGTGGGACTTGGCCAAACAGACATGCGAGATATTACGACACTTTTTTATGCTTCTTGGTTTGGATTGTATGCCCCTGGACCAAATTGCCAACATGTCCCCGAATGGCTTGAGGAGGTGAGTTGCAACTCGCGATAAAATTCAAATCGGGACTTAGATCGGTTGCATTGGATCTAGGGCACTAGGTTTCAGCTAATGGGGCCCCTCCATTGTCATTTCATTTCCTAGAAAAACGTTTGATGGAGGATCTCTATAACTAGGGTTTTGCTCAGTTCTTATTACATATGTTTGACAATTTAACACCTTGTAGGGATAAACATGACATGGCATGGGATGGAAAGGTATGGAAATGCATGGCATAGCGTGAAAAGGAAAGGCATGGAACGACATAGAAAGATGAGAGCTATTTGATTTATGATTTTGAAATAATTGGTAAGAGCTATTTGATTTATGATTTTAAAATATTTGGTAAGAGCTATTTGATTTATGATTTTGAAATAATTGTGTATTTGTACCGTATTGATAAAATCTCTGTCCATTTGAAGCCAGAGAGACCAACTTAGTATAAAACCTTAGTTTTCATCTCTCATTGATTTGTCAATAGGGGCATATCATAAAGCCTTGGTTTTCATAACTTGTTGTTTAAAAAAAAAATGAAACTATCAAAACGAAGTGCTCATTGGGATATAAGAATTGTTAATACAAGAAACCAAATATTTACATGGTAAAAAAGAGTCCATTGAAGACAAGAAGGCGAGGAAAGGCATTCCATTGCATGGAATGGAATGGAAAGGCAAGGCAAGGAATCACATGACAAGGCAAGGCATGGCATGAAATGGAATGGAATGGAAAGGCAAGGCATGGCATGACAAGGCAAGGCATGGAAAGGAATGGAATGGCAAGGAAATGCATGGCTTGGCAAGGCAAGGCATTCCATGACATGGCATGGAAATGCAAGGCATGGCATGGAAAGGAAAAGAATGACATGGGATGGAAAGGAAAGACATGGCATGGAAAGGAAAGGCAATGCATGGAAACTTATGTAAATAAATATTCAAATCAAAATGTGGATTGCAATGAAATAATAATCACAAAAAAAGGAACATTTATCATCCCAAGAAATAAAAAACATTTTTTTAGGGACATATCACTTAACTTTATATCACAAATTTAATTTCCATCCAATGAAGTGTTTTTTCCTTGCCTTGCCATGCCATGTCATGCCTTGCCTTGCCTTTCCTTTTCATGCATTTCATTTCCTTTCGCTTCCATGCCATGCCTTTCCATGTCATTCCTTGCCTTTCAATGTCATGTCATGTCATGCCTTGCATTTACGTGCCTTTCCATGCCCTGCTATGCCTTGCCTTGTCATTCCTTGCCTTTGCATGTCATTCCATGACTTGCATTTCCTTTCCTTTCCATGTCATGTCATGCCTTGCCTTTCCATGCCATACCATGAAATACCTTGCCTTGACATGCCTTTCCTTGCCTTGCTATGTCATGCCTTGTCTTTTCATGCAATGCCTTGCCTTGAACTTCCATGACATGCATTTCCTTGAATTGGCATGCCATGCCTTTCCTTTCCTTGACTTTCTATGCCATGCCTTTCCTTGCCTTGACATGCCATGTCATACCTTGCATTACTTTGTGTTTCCTTGCCTGTCCTTGGCTAGCCACAATTCATCTAAAAGGTACTTTCATTAGATATTCATAAAACTAATTGTTTGTAAAAATATAGTTATTTTCATCATTAGAGAGAATTTGTTTTCAAGTTAATTTAATAAAAACATAATGACATTCATGCATCATATAATTTCTTTTGCTTAAAAAAATAATGCTTGTACTAAATGAACAAGTTTAATACCTAAAAATTACAATCAAAGGATTCATTAAGCATGTAATTGTACAATTTGTTATCCCATCTATCTTAGATAAAAATACTTGCATGAGAATTTCAATGTCATAACATAATCTCTCTTTATTCATATATATTAGGTATCTTCATAGTTGTGAAACATGGATTATCAWAATTAATAGGATTTACATAGAAAGGGATGTCACTAAATAGTTTTATGTTCCATCCTTATGGTGTAGTCTCATTATACTATTGATCCATAATTTATTTTGGATTGAATGAAAAACAACATAAATTCAAGGCCTTATTTAAAATCAAAGAAATAAAAACTAATCTTTCAACTCAATAACTTTTATAACAAGATATAGCATGTATACCTAGACCTAGACCTTGCCTTGACTTGACATGTCTATATTTTCTTATCCTTGTCATGTCTTTCCTTGCCTTGCCTTGCCTTGCCTTGCCTTGTCTTTCCTTGCAATTTCATACCAAGAGCTAGACCTATACCTAGACATTTCCTTGGCACGCCTTGCCTTGGCATGCCTTGTCTTTCCATGGTCTAGGTCATGGTCTATGTCATGGTATAGTTCAAGGCTAGGTCATGGTCTATGTGATGGTATAAGTCATGGTAATTGTGTAGGTATAGGTCATGGTTTAGGTCTAGGTCTAGGTCTATTTCATGGTCATGGTCATTGTTTAGGTATAGGTATATTTCCATGCCATGCCTTGCCATGTCATTTCTTGTCATGCCATACCTTTCCTTTCCATGCCATCTCTTGACATGCAATCCCTTGCCTTTCCATGTCATACCATGCCTTGCCATGCCTTGTATTTCCTTTCCATTCCATGTCATGTGATTCCTTGCATTGCCATGCCTTTCCTTTCCTTGCCTTTCCAATCCATTTCATGCCATGCCGTGACTTTCTATGCCTTTCCATGCCTTGCCATATCATACCTTGCCATGCCATGACATGCCTTGCATTTCCTTGGCATGCCCTGCCTTGCATTTCCTTCTTGTTCCTTGTCTTGGCTAACCACAATTCATCTAAAAGGTACTTTCATTATTGTTAGCTCTCTTTTTGTCTCACAGAGAAATTTTAAAGAAAAAAAAAATTGCTACGGAAACTTCTGGTAGCACCTTCATTAAAAAATTGCAAGATATTTTTACCATCGGTTTCTAATTTTTTGCAAAACAAAAAATATTGACTCTTTTGGGACAATCTCCAAGTTAGTAAAAAATTGCAAGATATTTTTACCATCGGTTTCTAATTTTTTGCAAAACAAAAAATATTGACTCTTTTGGGACAATCTCCAAGTTAGTCAAGATGTCAACATCAAGCACCAACAACCAATACCACACCACAAATCCCAACACACAAATAAACCAAACACCAAGAGTTGAGCCACGATGAGAGAGATCATGCACTACGCGTCAAATATAATACTAACGCTAGTGTATTTAAATATTTGAAAAGCTCTTTTCTTTATCTATGTGGGATGAATCTTTCAACGTTAGGAAATCAAAGAAAGTCACCATTGCTTGTCCAAGTGTCAACACTTGCAGGAGTCATGACTCTAACATCTCAAGCTTCCAAGTATTTTAATGTACCGAGGGTGTTGAATACAAGTGCACAGGTGTGCTAACTGGTGTAAATGTAGAAATGTCATCGCTCAGGCGTAGCCTAGTACAAGAGGGCACATACGAATTGAATTTTAAGGGTCAACACCAAACGCTCATCGCATTCATTCCCTGTGGAGTTATTCTTGGAACATGTAGCTGGATCGACATAATTATGATGAAATTTGAAGCCAGTTGATGATTATTGCCTTCATGCCATTTATTTTTGTGTGTGCAGGCTTAAAGGGATTTTCAAAAGTCTGGAACTTAACTTCGAGAGGAAAGAGTATTTATGTGTCTCTTTCTATGTTGGCGCACAATTAAGAGAGCCTCTATGCTCCTGGAATTTCCTGTTCTGTTTAGATTTAATGGTTAGAGGTTTGGATAGTTTTGCAACCATATCCCTATTTTATTCATCCTCTTTACAAGGTCCAGAATTTTGAATAGCTTTAGCTCTCTCAAGCATACGATTCTCAAGGAATGGGATAAATAAATCTAACAAACTATAAGTGTTGGTGATGATCATGTATCAGAAACATCAGAAGGAATATTCGAGAAGTGTTTGCTCGAGATTTAGTCCTAAATCATTCGGTGGCAAAGCATGTTTTTAGTTTAAATTGATGTGTTTCGCCATTTCATCCTCAAATGCTCATGATACTAGCCAAAAAATAGTGGAGCATATCCTGATCATTCAACATTACATAATGAAGTATGTGGCAGAGGATTTGTGTACAATTGGTAAATAGATGGTAGTGCGGTTCCACATTCAGAGGGAACAGTACCAATTATCCCTAATATGTTGCAATAGTTTCCTATTTTTAGATTTTTGATCCAAATTGTCAGGAACAGTTTGTCAATATAGATTGATATAAATTCCTAATTTGTTTGGAGGGGGGGATAGGGGAGATCAATCTTAGAAGCTCGAAAGAGAGTTGTAGGAGGCATTTTCCTTAGTTGTATGTAATCATTGTAAGCCTGAGGGGCCTATTATGTAAACATCTCCGCCATTTGAGATTCATGATATGTATGTTATTAGTTTGTAAATTGCTCTGTATTTTCATTCCTTTTATATCTTCTTGCTTATGTAAAATAAAGAGTATGAGGATCATGATTGCCTTTGATTAATGAATTATTGAGTAGCAGAGGATCTGTTGTGTCTTGCCTATTAGTCACTTTTTTATTTAAGTACCTTTCATTCATTTTGCAAAGAGGATCCTTGCCTACTGAATTTTCTGTTTTTTGTCATCTTCTTCATTCTTCTATCCATCATTATATATACCTTTTTTCTAGTACAAAGATTGATTGCCTTATATTTGTAGATCATTTATGAATCCATTCCCAACGGTGTAACTCATTGATCTACAATCAATCTTTTTCCTTTTCCCTTTCTCAATGCCTTCATGTTGATCCTAGTACTCTCTAAGTTTCCCTAAACCTAATTAAATCGAGGTGTGCTAGGCTTGACTCAATAATAGTCTTGAGTCAAATTATAACACTAACATCTTTTGGCGTTGTTGTCGGGGAGGGAAATGAAGTAATCTTCCCTGGGAGAATGAAATTGATCATATTTTCTTCTTTATGGTGAACAAGAAGTGAACATATAACATATTGCATCATTCACATGGCAACTCCACGTTGAAAAATGTATCGGCGACTTCACTGGTGATTCCTACAGATCAAAATGGAAAACTCAATAGTTGTTGCAGTTGCTTCAAAGTATGTGTCTTTGAATTTCAAGCATAATACTTGTTTTCCTAATCCATTGCACGATAATAAAGAATGTTTAGAGATGTGCCCAAAATTTAATGGAAAAGATTTGAGTAAGGCAGAAAAAAATCTCTCAAACTTTCAATGGTTTGTTGGTTTTCTTGAGGTTATGCATGAAGATGTATACATGAGAATGTATTATGATTCATTAGAGGCAAATTGCAGGATTTGGGTTAAAAGTTTGTATGCTAAGTTTATAGATTCAATTGCATGTTTATGGGATCTATTCTTAAAAACATGGGCATAGAAGACAAGATTAGTGGCAAATCCTATCCTTTATGCACCTTTCATTTTAGATTTCAGTAAAAAACCATATGAAGAGGTTATTGAGGAACTATGGGGGAAATTGATATCATATTGATCATCAAAAATTGAGAAACTATCACTGGGGATCAACAAGCCTACATCCTTTGTTCTTGAACCTGAATCTGCAACATATATCAAGCAAACTATAATCAACAGTGAAAACAATTTGTAGCCTTTCTATGTTTCATTTTCAGGCTTCAAAAATGAATATATTAACATCTACAATAAATCATATCTAACACTGAGGTAGTCCTTTCTCTTGGATCATATGGAGATTTTTCACGAGTTTCATGATCCTATATCTTTTTGCATGGAGTTGTATTTTTCAAAGGTCTCCAATGCTCCAGTTTTTGGCAAGATTTGTGTTTACAGTTGTAAGTATCAATGGCTCATTAACCTCTTGTTGCAAATTTTATATCACTTGAAGTGTCTTTTGAACAGTTGCATGGAAGAAGTTATGTTCATTGGTAGGATATTTATCCGGCTGCATTGGAAATATGACTTCACTTGAGCAAAGAACAATTCCAGCTTGTTAGACTAGGAATAGGATGAATAAGCTCAATTCATGAGCATTTGGTTTTCAATTTGCATTTGGTTTGCAATGAGTGTTCTTTCAGTTTTCAATAAATGATAAGAAGTGTTCTTGGAGAAATATGAATAGGGATATAGTTTGAAGACATAGGTATCAATGGAATAAGGCACCAGTCTTCTTGTTCTTGGTTTCTCATAGAGAGCATGCCATTCCCTGTGGAGCCAATGTTACCTCTCTTTCTATCTCACGGAGAAATTTCAAAGAAAAAAAAATTCACTACGGGAACTTTCGGTAGAACCTTCATTAAAAAAACTTTGCAAGAGATTTTTACCATCAGTTTCTAATTTTTTGCTAAAAAGAAAATATGGGCTCTTTTGGGCCAATCTCCAAGTTAGTCAAGATGTCAACATTGAGCACCAAAAACAAATAGCACACCACAAATCCCAATGCACAAAGAAACCAAGCACCAAGAGTCGAGCCACGACGAGAGAGCTCATGCACTACGCGTCGAAATATAATACTAATGCTAGTGTATTTAAATATTTGAAAATATCTTTTCTTTATCTATGTGGGATGAATCTTTCAACGTTAGGAAAATCGGAGCAAGTCATCATTTCTTGTCCAAGTGTCAGCGCTTGCAGGAGTCATGACGCTAACATCTCGAGCTTTCAAGTGTTTTAATGTGCCGAGGGTGTTGAATACAAGTGCACAGGTGTGCTAACCGATGTAAATGTAGAAATGTCATCACTCAGGCACAGCCTAGTACAAGAGGGAACATAATAATTGAATTTTATGGGTCAACACCAAATGCTCATCGCATTCATTCCCTATGGAATTATTCTTGGAGCATGGAGCTGGATCGACACAATTATGATGAAATCTGAGGTCGGTTGACGATTATTGCCTTCATGCCAATTATTTTTTTGTGCACATGCTTAAAGGGATTTTCAAAACTCTAAAACTTAACTTCGAGAGGAAACAATATTTATGTGTCTCTTTCTATGTGGGTGCACAATTAAGAGAGCCTCTTTTCTCCTATCATTTCATGTCATGTTTAGATTTAATGGTTAGAGGTTTGGAGAGTGTTGTAACCATAACCCTATTTTATTCATCCTCTTTTTAGGGTCCAGAATTTTGAATAGCTTCATCTCTCTCAAGCATATGATTCTCAAGGAATGGGATAAATAAATCTAACAAATTGTAAGTTTTAGAAATATCATGTATCAGAAACATCAGAAGGAATATTTGAGAAGTGTTTTCTTGAGATTTAGTCCTGAAGCATTCGGTGTCAGAGCATTTTTTCAATTTAAATTGATGTGTTTCGCCATTTCATCCTCGAATTCTCATGATGATAGCCAACAAACAGTGGAGCATATCCTGATCATTCAACACTAGAAAATAAGTATGTGGTAGCATATTTGTGTACAATTGGTAAATATATGGTAGTGCAGTTCTACATTCAGAGGACACGATACCAGTTGTCCCTAATATATTGCAATTGTTTCCTATTTTTAGATTTTTTATCCAAATTATCAGGAACAGTTTGTCAATGTAGATTGATATAAATTCCTAATTTGTTTGCAATAGAGGGGGACTAGAGAGGGGATTTCAGTATTAGAATCCCGAGAGAGAGTTGTAGGAGGCATTTTCCTTAGTTTATGTAATCATTGTAAGCATGAGGGGCCTGATATGTAACCATCTCTGTCATTTGAGATTCATGATATGTGTGTTTTCGGTTTGTAAAATACTATGTCATTTCATTTCTTTTATATCTTATTTCTTATGTAAAATGAAGACAATGAGGATCATGGTTTCCTTTTATTAATGGATTCTAGAGAAACGAAGGATCTATTTCCTTTCCTATTAGTCACTGTTTTATTTAAGTACCTTTCATTCATTTTGCAAAGAGGATCCTTGCTTAGTGAATTTTCTACTTTTTGTCATCTTCTTCATTATTCTATCCATCATTATATATACCTTTTGTCTGGTACATAGATTGATTGCCTTATTTTTGCAGATTGTTTATGAATCCATGCCCAACGGTGTAACTCATTGATCTACAGTAAGTTTCCTTCCTTTTCCCTTTCTCACTGCCTTCATGTTGATCCTAGTACTCTCTAAGTTTTCATAAACCCAATTAAATCGAGGTGTGATAGGCTTGACTCAATAGCACTCTTTAGTCAACTTCTAGCGCTAACAATTATGATATTGATAAAAACTAATTGTTTATAAAAAATATAATTGTTTTTTATCATTAGAGATAATCTATTATCATGTTAATTTAATAAAAAATATAATGGCATTCATGTATCATACCTTTTTTTTTTCCAAAAAAAAATAATGCCTGTACTAAATGAACAAGTTTAATACCTAAATATTACAATCAAAGGATTCATTAATCATGTAATTCTACAACTTGTTATCCCATCTATCTTAGATAAAAATACTTGCATGAGAATTTTAATGTCATAACATAAGCTCTTTTTATTCACATATCTAAGGTATCTTCATAGTTGTGAAACATGGATTATCCTAATTAGTAGGATTTACATAGAAAGGGATGTCCTTAAATAGGTTTATGTCCCATCATTGTGGTGTAGTCTAATTATACTATTGATCCATAATTTCTTTTGGATTGCATGGAAAACAACATAACTTCAAGGCCTTATTTAAAATTAAAGAAATAAAAACTATTCTTTCAACTCAATAAATTTTATAACAAGATATAGCATGTAGACCTAGACCTAAACCTTTCCTTACCTTGTCATGTCTATCTTTGCTTAGCCTTGCCATGTCTTTCCTTGTATTTCCCTGCTTTGTCTTTCCTTTCATTGCCATACCTAGACCTAGACCTATACCAAAACATTTCCTTTCCATGCCTTGCCTTTTCATGCCTTGTTTTTCCATGATCTAGGTCATGGTATAGGTCATGGCATATGTCATGATATAGGTGATGGTAATGGTGTAGTTCTAGGTCTTGGTCTAGGTCTAGGTCTAGGTCTAGGTCTAGTTCATGGTTTAGGTATAGGTATAATTCTATGGCATGGTCACGGTTTAGTTCTAGGTCTATTGCCAACATGTCCCTGAATGGCTTAAGGAGGTGAGTTGTAACTCACAATAAAAATCAAACAGGGACTCAGATCAACAAACTGTCGGTTCCATTGGATCTAGGGCGACGATTTTAGCTAGTAGGGCCCCTCCATTGTCATTATGTTTCCTGGAAAAATGTTTTTTGGAGGATCTTCAACATTTGGCATTAGCTCAATGAGGCATGGTGAAATTTTTGAACAAGAGGTCGATTTTCAAGAACACTGTGCCGAGAAATTGTGAGTCATGTTCAGATGGGCCTTGGACAAAAAGACGTGTGGGAGATTGCATAACTTTGTTATGCTTCTTTGTTTGGATTTTATTCCCACCGACCAAATTTCCAACATGTCCTTGAATGGCTTGAGGAGGTGAGTTGCAACTCACAATAAAACTCAAACCGAGACTTGGATCAATGAACTGTTGGTTGCATTGGATCTGGGGCACCAAGTTTCAACTTGTGGGGCCCCTTCGTTGTAATTTTGTAGCTCGAAAAAGTGTTTTATGGAGGATCTCTAAAACTAGGGTTTTTCTCAATGAGGCATAGTGCAATTTCTAAACATGAGGTCGATTTTCAAGAACATTATGTCAAGATATTGTGGGTAGCATGGGCCTTGGCCAAACAGATGTGTGGGAACTTATGAAACTCTGTTATGTTGCTCGATTTTGATTTTATTTCCCTAGACCAAATTGCTAACATGTCCCTGAATGGCTTGAGGAGGCAAGTTGCAACTCACAATAAAACTCAAAAAGGGACTCATATCGACGAATTGTTGATTGCATTGGATCTGGATCACTGGGTTTCAACTAGTGGGGCCCCTCCACTATCATTCTGTTTCTTGAAAAACCGTTTGATGGAGGATCTTCAGAACTAGGTTTTTTCTCAATGAGGCATAGTGCAATTTTTAAACAAGAGGTCGATTTTCAGGAACACTGTGTCGGGAAATTATGGATAGCATGGTCGTGTGGTCCTTGTCCAAATAGACATTCGGGGGCTTATGAAACTCTATTATGCTACTCATTTTTTATTTTATTCCCTCGAACCAAATTTCCAACATGTCCTTGAATGGCTTGAGGAGATGAGTTGCAGCTCCCGACAAAAATCAAACTGAGGCTCGGATCGATGAATCATTGATTTCATTCGATCTAGGGCACCATGTTTCATATAGTGCGGCCCCTCCATTGTCATTTCATTTCCTAGAAAATCGTTTGATGGAGGATCTTCGAAACTAGGGTTTTCTCAATAAGGCATAGTGCAATTTCTGAACAAGAAATTGATTTTCAAGAACATTGTGCTAGGAAATTATAGGTAGTGTGGTCGTGTGAGCCTTGGACAAACATACATGCAGGATCTTATGGAACTCTATTAAGTTTCTTGGTTTGGATTTTATTCCCCTGGACCAAATTGTCAGCATCTCCCTGAATGACTTCAGAAGGCGAGTTGCAACTCGTGATAAAACTCAAACCGAGACTTAGATTAACAAACTGTCGATTGCATTGGATCTAGGGAAATGAGTTTTAGCTAGTGGGACCCCTTCACTATCATTTTGTTTACTAGAAAAGTGTTTGATGGAGGATATTCAGAACTAGGGTTTTGTTCAATGAGGCATAGTGCAATTTCTAAACAAGAGGTTAGAGGTCGATTTTAAAGAACATTGTGCCAGACAATTGTGGGTGGTGTGGTCATGTGGGCATTGTATAAACAGATGTGTGAGAGCTTACAAAATTGTTTTATGATGCTCGATTTGGATTGTATGCCCCCAGACCAAATTGCCAACATGTCCCTAAATGGCTTGAGGAGGTGAGTTGCAACTCACGATAAAACTCAAATCGAGACTCAGATTGGTTGTATTGGATCTAGGGCACTGGGTTTCAGCTAATGGGACCCCTCCATTGTCATTTCATTGCCCGAAAAGCCGTTTGATGGAGGATCTCCATAAATAGGGTTTTTCTCAATGCTTATTACATATGTTTGACAATTTAACAATTTGTAGGGATAAACATGGCATTGCATGGAAAGGAAAGGTATGGCAAGGCATGGCATAGCATGGCGAGGAAAGGCATGGCAAGGTGAGAGATATTTTATTTATGATTTTTAAATAATTGGTAAGAGCTATTTGATTTATGATTTTGAAATAATTGGTAAGAGCTATTTGATTTATGATTTTGAAATAATTGTGTATTTGTACCATATTGATAAAATCTCTGTCCATTTGAAGATAGAGAGACCAAATTAGCATAAAACCTTATTTTTCATCTCTTGTTGCTTTATCGATAGGGGAATATAATAAAGCCTTGGTTTTCATAACTTGTTGTTTTAACAAAAAAAGAAACTATCAAAACGAAGTGCTCATTGGGATATAAGAATTGTTACTACAAGAAGACAAATGTTGACATGGTTAACAAGAGTCCATTGAAGACATTAAATAAAGGCAAGTCATGTCATTAAATGGCATGGCATGGCAAGGCAAGGCATGGCATGGTATGGAATGACAAGGAAAGGCATGGCAAGGCATGGCATGGCAACGTAAGAAAAGGAAAGGCATGGCTTGGAAAGGCAAGGCATGCCATGTCATGCCATGACATGGTATGGAAAGGCAAGGCATGGCATGGAAAGGAAAGGAATGACATGGAATGGAAAGGAAAGGCATGGCATGGAAAGGCATGGAATGGAAAGGCATGGCAACTTATGCAAAGAAAAATTCAAATAAAAATGTGGATTGCAATGAAACAAGAATAAAAAAAAAGGAACATTTATCATCCCAATAAATAAAAAACATTTTTTCTATGACATATCACTTAACTTTATATCACAAATTTCATTTCCATCTAATGAAGTGTTTTTTCCTTGCCATGCCATGTCTTTCCTTTCCATGCCATGTCATTCCTTGCCTTTCCATGCCTTTCCTTGCTTTGCCTTTCCATTCCTTCAATTTTCTTTCCTTTACATGCCATGCCATGCCTTGCCATGACATTCCTTGCCTTTCCATGTCATGCCGTGCCATGTTTTACATTTCCTTTCCTTTCCATGCCCTACCCTACCTTGCCATGCCATGCCTTTAATTGCCTTGTCATGCCTTTCCTTTCCATGCCATGCCATGCCTTACATTTCCTTTCCTTTCCATGCCATGTCACGTCTTACCTTGCCATTCCATACCACACAATACCTTGCCTTTCCTTGTTATTTCAAGACCTGTCTTGCCATCCCATGCCTTGCCTTGCCTTGATTTTCCATGACATGCCTTGCCTTGACTTGCCATGTCATGCCTTGCATTGTCTTTTGTTTCCTTGCCTTGCATTGGATAACCACAATTCATCTAAAAGGTACTTTCATTAGATATTCATAAAACTAATTGTTTGTAAAAATACAATCATTTTCATCGTTAGAGAGAATTTGTTTCCAAGTTAATTTAATAAAAATATAATGACGTTCATGTATCATACCTTTTCTTTTCTTAAAACAAAATAATGCTTGTACTAAATGAACAAGTTAAATATATAAAAATTACAATCAAAAGATTCATTAATCATATAATTGTACAATTTGTTATTCCATCTATCTCAGATAAAAAAATTGCATGAGAATTTCAATGTCATAACATGAGCTCTCTTTATTCATATATCTTACGTATCTTCATAGTTGTGAAACGTGGATTATCATAATTAATAGGATTTGCATAGAAAGGGATGTCACTAAATAGGTTTATGTTCCATCCTTATGGTTTAGTATCATTATACTATTGCTATATAATTTCTTTTGGATTGCATGAAAAACAACATAAATTCAAGGCCTTATTTAAAATCAAAGAAATAAAAACTAATCTTTCAACTCAATAATTTTTATAACAAGATATAGCATGTAGACCTAGAACTAGACCTTGCCTTTCCTTTCCATGCCTTGTCTTTCCATGGTCTAGGTCATAGTATAGGTCACGGTCTATGTCATGGCTAGGTCTTGGTATATGTCATGATATAGGTCATGGTAATTGTGTAGGTCTAGGTCTTTGTCTAGGTTTAGGTCTAGGTCTAGGTCTAGGTAATGGTTTAGGTCTAGGTCTAGGTCTATTTCATGGCCATGGTTTTGATTTATGTCTAGGTCTATTGTCATCCCATGCATTTCCATGCCATTCCTCTTCTTTCCATGCTATCTCTTGACATGCCATTCCTTTCCTTTCCATGTCATGCCATTCCTTTCCATGCCTTGTCATGCCATCCCATGTCATTCCTTTTCTTTCCATGACTTTCCTTTCCTTTCATTTCCAAGCCATGCCATGCCTTGCATTGCCTTGTCATTCCATGTCTTGCATTTCCTTGTCGTACCTTGGATTGGATAACCATAATTCATATAAAAGGTACTTTCATTATGATATTCATAAAACTAATTCTTTAAAAAAATATAGTTACTTTCATCGTTAAAGATAATTTGTTATCAAGTTAATTTAATAAAAAAATAATGGCATTCATGTATCATACATTTTTTTTCCAAAAAAAAATAATGTTTGTACTAAATGAAGAAGTTTAATACCTAAAAATTGCAATCAAAGGATTCATTGATCATGTAATTCTACAACTTGTTATCCCATCTATCTTAGATAAAAGTACTTGGATGAGAATTTTAATGTCATAAAATAAGATCTTTTTATTCACATATCTAAGGTATCTTCATAGTTGTGAAACATGGATTATCATAATTAATAGGATTTACATAGAAAGGGACGTCACTAAATAGGTTTATGTCACATCCTTGTGGTGTAGTCTCATTATATTATTGATCCATAATTTCTTTTGGATTGCATGGAAAACAACATAACTTCAAGGCCTTATTTAAAATAAAAGAAATAAAAACTAATCTTTCAACTCAATAACTTGTATAACAAGATATAGCATGTAGACCTAGACCTAAACCTTGCCTTGCCTTGACATGTCTATATTTTCTTAGCCTTGTCATGCCTTTCCTTGGCTTGCCTTGCTTTTTCTTTCCTTTCATTTCCATACCTAGACCTAGACCTATACCAAGACATTGCCTTTCCACGTCTTTCTTTGTCATGCCTTGTCTTGCCATGGTCTAGGTCATGGTCTAGGTCATGGTATATGTCATGATATAGGTCATGGAAATGGTGTAGGTATAGATCTTGTTCTAGGTCTAGGTCTAGTTCATGGTTTAGGTCTAGGTATAGGTCTATGTCATGGTCATGGTTTAATTCTAGGTCTATTTCCAACATGTCCATGAATGTCTTGAGGAGGCGAGTTGCAACTCACAATAAAACTCAAACAGGGACTCAGATCAACAAATTATCAATCGCATTAGATTTAGGGCATTGATTTTATCTAGTGGGGCTCGTCCGCTATCATTTTGTTTCCTGGAAAAATGTTTTTTGGAGGATCTTCGACACTTGGCATTAGCTCAATGAGGCATAGTTCAATTTTTGAACAAGAGGTTGATTTTCAAGAACACCATGTCACGAAATTGTGGGTAGCGTAATCACATGGACCTTGGCCAAACAGACGCCCAGGAGCTTACATAAATTTGTTATGCTTCTTAGTTTGGATTTTATTCTCCCATACCAAATTGCCAACATGTCCCTGGATGGCTTGAGGAGGTAAGTTGAAACTCATGATAAAACTCAAACCGAGACTCGGATCGACGAACCATCAGTTGCATTGGATCTGGGGCACCAAGTTTCAACTAGTGGGGCCCTTCGACTATCATTATGTAGCCCGAAAATGTGTTTGATGGAGGATCTTTGAAACTATGGTTTTTCTCAATGAACCATAGTGCAATTTCTAAACAAGAGGTCAATTTTCAAGAACATTGTGTCGGGATATTGTGGGTAGCATGGTCACATGGGCCTTGGCCAAATAGATGTGTGGGAGCTTATGAAACTCTGTTATGCTACTCGGTTTGGATTTTATGCCCCGAGACCAAATTGATAACATTTCGTTGAATGGCTTGAGGAGGCAAATTGTAACTCATGATAAAACTCAAACATGTAATCAGATCGATGAACCATCGATTGCATTAGATATAGGGCACCAGGTTTCAACTAGTGGGGCCCCTCCACTGTCATTTCATTTCTTGAAAAAGTGTTTGATGGAGTATCTCTAGAACTAGGGTTTTGCTCAATGAGGCATAATGAAATTTTTGAACAAGAGGTCGATTTTCAAGAATACTGTGCCAGGAAATTATGGGTACCATGGTCATGTGGGCCTTGGCCAAACAAACTTTTGGGGGCTTACGAAACTCTGTTATGCTTCTTATTTTGGATTTTATGCCCCCAAACCAATTTTCCAACATGTACCTGAATGGCTTGAGGAGGCAAGTTGCAACTTGATACAAAACTCAAATCGAGACTCAGATTGATGAATCCTTGGTTGCATTGGATATGGGGCACTGGGTTTCATATAGTGGGCCCCCTCCACTATCATTCTATTTCCCATAAAATCATTTGATGGAGGATCTTTAGAACTAGGGTTTTGCTCAATGAGGCATAGTGCAATTTCTGAAAAAGAGATCGATTTTTAAGAACATTGTGTCGGGAAATTGTGGGTAGTGTGTTCGTGTGGGCCTTGGCTAAACAAACATGCAAGAGCTTATGGAACTCCGTTATGTTGCTTGGTTTGGATTTTATTCCCCTGGACAAAATTGCCAACATGTCCCTGAATGGCTTGAGAAGATGAGTTGCAACTCTTGATAAAACTCAAACTGGGACTTGGATTGACAAACTATCGATTGCATTAGATGTGGGGCACTCAGTTTTAGCTAGTGAGGCCCCTCCACTTTCATTTTTTTTCCCATAAAAGTGTTTGATGGAGGATATTCAGAACTAAGGTTTTTTTCAATGAGGCATAGTGCAATTTTTGAACAAGAGGTCAATTTTCAAGAACATTGTGTTGGACAATTGTGGTTAGCGTGGTCACATGGGCCTTGGCAAAATAGATGTGAGAGAGCTTAAGAAACTTCATTATGATGCTTGGTTTGGATTGTATGCCCTCGGAGAAAATTCCCAACATGTCCTCGAATGGCTTGAGGAGGTGAGTTGCAACTCGCGATAAAACTCAAATTGGGACTCAAATCGGTTGCATTAGATCTAGGGAACTGGGTTTCATCTAATGGGGCCCCTCTGTTGTCATTTCATTGCCTGGAAAATCATTTGATGGAGGATTTCCATAACTAGGGTTTTGCTCAATGCTTATTACATATGTTTGACAATTTAACACCTTGTAGGGATCAACATGGCATGGCATGGAAAGGAAAGGTATGGCAAGGCATAGCATGGCAAGGTGAGAGCTATTTTATTTATGATTCTGAAATAATTGGTAAGAGCTATTTGATTTATGATTTTGACATAATTGTGTATTTGTACCATAGTGATAAAATCTTTGTCCATTTGAAGCTAAAGAGACCAACTTAGTATAAAACTTTAGTTTTCATCTCTCGTTGATTTTCAATAGGGGCATAGCATAAAGCCTCAGTTTTCATAACTTGGTGTTTTAACAACAAAAGAAACTATCAAATTGAAGTGCTCATTGGGATATAAGAACCGTTACTACAAGAAGCCAAATATTGACATGGTCAACAAGAGTCCATTGAAGATAAGAAGGAAATGCAAGGCATGGTATGGAATGGCAAGGCATGTCATGGAAAGGAAAGTCATGGAATGGCATGGTATGGCAAGGCAAGGCATGACATGGCAAGGAAACGCATGACAAGACATGGCATGGCATGGCATGGCATGGCAAGGCAAGGCAAGGAAAGGAAAGGAATGGCTTGGGAAGAAAAGGCATGCCAAGGAAAGACATGGCTTGGCAAGGCAAGGCATGCCAAGGAAAGGCATGGCATGACATGTAAATTCAAGACATGTCATGGAAAGGCATGGCATGGCGGGGCATGGCATATAAAGACATGGAATGGAAAGGAAATGCATGACATGGCATGGAAAGGAAAGGCATGGTATGGAAATGCATGGAAAGGAAAGGCAAGGTATGGCATGGGAAGTAAAGGCATGGCATGGAAAGGCATGTAATGTCATGGAAAGGCATCGCATGGCAAGGCAAGGCATGGCATGACAAGTCACAGAATGGAAAGGAAAGGCATGGTATAGAAAGGAAAGGAAAGGAAAGGAATGGAATGACATGGCATGGCATGGCATGGAAAGGCAAGGCAAGGCATAGAAAGGCAAGGTAGGGCATGGAAAGGCAAGGCAAGGCATGGCTCAGCAAGGCAAGGCATGGCATGGCATGGAATGTAATGGAATGGAAAGGCATGGCATGGAATGTAAAGGAAAGGCATGTCATGGAAAGTCAAGGCATGGCATGGAAAGGCGTGACATGGTATGGCAAGGCAAAGTAATGCATGGCATGGTATGGCATGGCAAGGCAAAGAATGGATTGGAAAGACAAGTCAAGGCAAGGCATGGCATGGCATGGAAAGACAATGCATGGCATGGCAAGGCAAGGCATGGCATGGAATGGCATGGAAAGGCAAGGCATGGAATGACAAGGCAAGGCATGGAAAGGCATGGCATGGCATGGCATGTTAAGGCAAGGCATGGCATGGAATGCAATGCCAAGGAAAGGTATGAAAAGGCATGGGATGGCGTGGCATGGAATGGCATGGCATGGAAATGCATGGGATGGCGTGGAATGGAATGACATGGCATGGCATGGAAAGGAAAGGCATGGCATGGAAAGGTAAGGAATGGCTTGGAAAGTCAAGGAAAGGCAAGGCAAGGCACCACAAGGAAAGGCATGGAAAGGAAAGGAAATGAATGGCATGGAAAGGCATGGCATGGAAGGGCAAGGCAAGGCATGATATCGCATGGCAAGGAAAGGCAAGACATGGAGTGGCATGGAATGGAAAGGAAATGCATGGTATGGCATGGCATGGTATGGAAAGGCAAGGCATGGCATGGAAAGGCATGGCATAGCAAGGCATGGCAAGGCATGTCATGTCATCGCATGGAAAGGCAAGGAAAGACATGGCATGGAAATGGATGGAAATACATGGCATGGAAAGGTAAGGCATGGCATGGAAAGGAAAGG
>SNQJ01S0031063.1:72853-84230 GCA_010110895.2 Picea sitchensis | reverse complement strand
GAAAGGGAACTTGGAAGACTCTCCAAGTTAGGAGAAAGTACTAAAAAATATTATTGAAAACATTTATTTTTTTGTGACTAAATGACTCTCCAGATTAGGAGGGAGCACTGAAAATATTATTTATCTTTGTAATTGAAAAATAGTCCAGATTGGACAGATTTGTTTCTTGTTCGAAAAGTGGATTGAGATTTCTGACAGACAGTGACTTCCCATTGTGGTTAACATGGGAGGTAGTATGATTGTTGATGTATCATATACAGCGACTTCCCATTGTGGTTAACATGGGGAGTGGTCTAGGGAAGTCTCTCTTCTTGAGGATTACTCAAGAAGACTGGCCTGCCTCGCCGGACATCAATTTCTCATTGTGGTTAACATGAGGAATGGTCTGTTTTGGAGGTTGATACAGGACAGTATTTTCCTCTTGTGGTTAACAGAGGAAATGGTCTGGACAGTCATTCCTTAGGGTTTATACATTCTCTCCAGGGTTCACTTTGATTAGTGCAGGAGGAATGACCCAGGGTGGGGAATGGTCAAGGCTCAACAATCAGGGACAGTCATTCCTTAGGGTTTATACATNGCCCAGGGTCGGGAATGGTCCAGACTCAGACATTCCTTAGGGTTTATACATTCTGTCCAGGGTGCACTTTGATTAGTGTAGGAAGAATGGCCCAGGGTGAGAAATGATCCAGGCTCAAAAATCAGAAACAATCCTTCTTCCTTGTTTGAGAAGAATAGGGCAGATAGCCCATTGTTGATGTTCTATACTGAGGACATATATTCTTTCATATCTCACAGACGTGAGTGAAAGATTGGCCCAGATGATTCAGTTTATTTTAACAATATTTTTCTGTGCAGGTTTGCATCAGATGATTGTTATGGAGACTGCATGTCTCCAGCAGTAGAGATATACTACTGTGGTGGATTTGTTCCACTATTTGTGACTATGCGTCACGATTTGAGTAGTTGCGTACTACCTTGAATAAACACAGGTGTGTTCTATCAATTGATATTGTACCAGTTGTCATACGAAATTATCCAGTTGGATAATAATGACGGTGCTCGTGTTGCTACCAGTTGAATGGTTTGTTGCGCTCAAGACCATACCTCCCTATCTAGGAGGGAGTGTTAATATTATGGTAGCTTCGGGAGGTATGAACCTCTATTGTGACCTATGACGAGATTAGAATACTTCGGAAGGAAGCAAAGAAGTGAAGGAAACCCTAGACAAGTTGTCGGCTGTAGAAATATATTTAAAATGAATTTATTAGTACCCAGAAGGAGAAGTCAGGCCCAGTAAACCTGCCCAGACTACTATAAATCCAGGGCGCCAATTCTCATTATTCACATCTCAGCAGTCGCAGAGAGAGTTGGATCTGTGCAGGTGCAGTGGAAGTTTGTGCGCAAGTCTCTGGGAAAGTGTGCGCCAACTTCTGGGAGGGAATATTTGATCAGCTTGGTTTCTATTCTTGCTTGGTGCATTAGCCTCTCTTGGCTATTCGATTGCTACCAGGATTCTCTTCCTTGTCAAGGTCAAGGTGCTCGAAGGGTGGCTTCGGCCTATGGTTGGGTGACGAGGGTATCGTCAATGGTAAAACGAGCACAATCTTCTATATTCTAACACAATGTACACTTCTTCCTCTAAATCTCCATTCACAAATGTTGACTTGACATCCATCTAATACACCTTAAAATTATTGAAGATTGCAAATGCTAAAAACATTCTAATGGATTCTAGTCTTGCAACATGAGAAAAGGTTTCTTCAAAGTCAATAACTTCTACTTGAGCATACCATTTACAAACCAGTCTTGCTCTATTTCTTACTACTTTTCCATCTTCATTTAACTTATTTCTGAATACCCACTTTGTACCAATCACATTTTTGTCTTATGGATGATTCTTCTTCACAAAATTTTACGAGGTTTGTGTATCTTGGCATTTTGTTTCCACTTCCTCTTCTTTTTCATATTCTTCTTCTACTTCATTGCATTCTATTTATTTTGTTAACAATTTGTTCTTATGAGGCCTTGCTTAATCTATTTTAACATTTATATTTTCAACAATCTTTTGTAATATTTTTTTGTTAACATCTATAGGCTTTGCTTCTTGATGAATAACCAAGGAAAATTCCTTCATCTGCTCTTCAATGAAACTTGCCTAGATCATCATCATCTCTTTTGACGTAACACTTTCTTCCAAATATTCTGAAGTATTTGACAGATGTAGGTCGGTCTTTCCATAATTCATAGGGTGTCTTATCATTGTTGGATCTAATTTTCCCTCTGTTCAAAATGTAAACAACAGTGTAAATTTCTTCTCTCCAAAAATTGTGTAATAATTTTTATTCATTCAACATAGTCCTAGCGATCTCTTGTACATGTATGTTTTTCTTTTAAACTACTCCATTTTGTTGAGGAGTTCTTGCAGTTGCATACTATATTTTTAGTCCATGAGTTTCACAAAATTATTCAAATTCATTGGATGTGAACTCACCTCTATTATCTAACCTTAAACACTTGATTTTCAGATTAGTCTGATTCTCAACTAAAGCTTTGAATACTTTGAAATTTTCAAATGTCTCAGAATTATTTTTGAGAAAGGCAGCCCAATTCATTCTTGTATAATCATCGATGAGTAGCATAAAATAATTCTATCCTTGCAGAATTTTTGTTCTTGTTGGTCCATAGAGATATGTATGCACAATCTCCAATGGTTTGGACGTTGTATATTCTTTGTCTTGAAGCTCATCCTTGATAGTCTTCCATGTTGACATTGCTTACAAATAGTGTTTGATGGTTTTGTGATCTTTGGCATATCTCTTATTGCTTATTTGGTGTTGATTTTTACTAGGTTTTCAAAGTTCATACGCCCCATTCTTTTATACCACAACCAGCTTTCATCTGTCTGCCCCATGAAACATTTTTCTCCATTAACCTCATCAATAATATATACATTGTTTTGGGTTCTTATTGCTTTTGTAACCAGCTTGCCTGAACTTTCCTTTCTGATCTTGCATTCTTGGGAGTCAAGAGTAAGAGTTTGTCCTTGGTCACACATATTGCTTACACTGAGAAGATTGTGCTTCACGTCTTTAACAAAGATAACCTTGTCTACTTTATCCCTTCCATTGTCAAGACTAAAAGTGCCCTTTCCAACTATATTTGAAGTGTCATTATCTCCAAAGGTAATGGTGTCTTCATTCTTCTTCAAGGTGATCAAATTTGATTTATCTCATGTCATGTGACTTTAGCATTTGTTGTCAATATGCCACTTATCTTTATTGTTTTTTGCAAGTAGTGCAGCTTGTATGAACACATATTTTTCTTTCTTTTATTTCCTTTGTTATTGAGTTCTTTCAATGATTGGTGGGATTTCTTCTTTCTGATTTTTTCTTAAATCACTTCTATACAGTGTTGTTATATGTCCATAATTATTGCAATTATAATGTATAATGTTATAATTCAGTAATGGGGAAAATGAGTCGTAATTTCTTCTTGAGAATTCATAGGCATCTCTGTTGTTGTTCCTCATGTAATTATGTTTTGCATTTATTCTACAATCTTTATCTTTATGACCAAAACCATTACAAGAGTAAAAATAGCCCAAAAAGTAATTTTGGTACTTGATTGTATGATTCTGTCTTGATGGGAAATTATTCCCGATGTTGTCTTTATGAGGAAGAATTGTCTTCTTTGGGACATTTTGTTTTTCCATATTGTTGTCTTCAACCTTGATAGGATTTTTGAGCACATCAACATAACATTTGGTTTTTCTTTCACTCACCTATTTTGAGGAGGTTGGATCTTCTTCAACAGTTTCCTTCTTCTCATTGTAGCCAAGGCTAGTCCTATCAAATGGTGATCTTTGAAAATTTAGGATTTCATCTAAATCGCAGAGCTCTTTTCAAATTTTATATCGGTATTCAATCTTTCCAAATTCTCTCTTAAACACGCCATTTCATATTCTATATTGTTGCAAACATCTTCATTTTCTTTTTGTTTGGATCTTAAGACTTCTTCAATTCTCTTTGCCTCTTCTACTTGAGTTTTTAGGCAGTTTCATACTGTCTTTTTATTCCACGAGTTTCACAGAATTCTTCAATTTCATTTGATGTGAAATCACCTCCATTATCTGACCTTAAACATTTGATTTTCAAATCAATATCATTCTCAACTAAAGCTTTGAATGCTTTGAAATTTTCAAATGCCTCGGATTTATTTTTGAGAAAGGAAAACCAAGTCATTCTTGTATAATCATCGATGAGTAGCATAAAATAATTATCTCCTTGCATAATTTTTGTTCTTGTTGGTCCACAAAGATCTGTATGCACAAGCTCCAATGGTTTGGATGTTGTATATTCCTTTGGCTTGAAGATCTTTCTTAATAGTTTTCCATGTTGACACTGCTTACAAATAATGTTTGAGGGTTTTGTGATATTTGGCATATTTCTTAATACTTGTTTTCTGTTGAGTTTTACTAGGTTGTCAAAGATCATATGCCCCATTCTTTTATGCCACAACCAACTTTCATCTATCTTCCCCATAAAACATTTTTCTCCATTAATCTCATCAAGAATATATACATTATTTGGGGGTTATGATTGCTTTTGCAACCAGCTTGGTTGAATGTTCCTTTTTGATCTTGCATTCTTGGGAGTCAAGAGTAAGACTGTGTCCTTGGTCACATATCTAACTTACACTAAGAATATTTTGCTTCAAGTTTTTAACACATGGAACCTTTTCTATTGTATCCCTTCCATTGTCAAGACTAAGAGTGTCATTTCCAACTATATTTGAAGTGTCATTGTCTCCAAAGGTAATGTTGCCTTCATTATTATTCAAGGTGATAAACTTTGATTTATCTCATGTCATGTGACTTGATCGTTTGTTGTCAATATACCACTTATCTTTATTGTTTTGTGCAGGTAGTGTAGCTTGTATGAACACAGTTTTTTCTTTCTTTCATTCCTTTTGTTCTTGAGTTCTTTCAATGATTGTTGGGGTTCCTTCTTTCCATTTTTTTCTAAAATCACCTCTACGGAGTTTTTCTATATGTCCATAATTATTGCAATTATAACATATAATGTTATGATTCAGTAATGGGGAAAATGAGTTGTAATTTCTTCTTGAGAATTCATAGGCATATATGTTGTTGTTCCTCATGTAACAGTGTTTTGCATTTATTCTACAATCTATATCTTTATGAACAAAACCATTACAAGAGTAACAATAGCCCAAAAAGGAACTTTGGTACATGATTGTATGATTCCATAATGATGGAAAAGTATTCCTAATACTGTCTTTGTGAGGAAGATTTGTCTTATGTGGAACATTTTGTTTTTCCCTCTTGTTGTCTCCAACCTTGATAGGATATTTTAGCACATCAGCATAACTTTTGGTTTTTCTTCCACTCACCTGTTTTTAGGAGGTTGGATCTTCTTAAATAGTTTCCTTCTTCTCATTGTAGCCAAGGCAAGTCTTGTTAAATGGTGATCTTTGACAATTAAGTATTTCATCTAAAGTTGCAGAGCTCTTTTCAAATTTTATATCGGTATTTGATCTTTCCAACTTATCTCTTAAACACATTATTTCAGATTCTAGATTGTTGCAAACATCTTCCTTTTCTTTTAGTAGAGATCTTAAAACTTCTTTGATTCTCTTTGACTCTCCTACTTGATTTTTTAGGTAGTTGCATACTGTCTTTTTATTCCATGAGTTTCACATAATTCTTCAAATTCATTGGATGTGAACTCGCCTCCATTATCTAACCTTAAACATTTGATTTTCAGATCAGTCTCATTCTCAACTAAAGCTTTGAATGCTTTGAAATTTTCAAATACCTCGGATTTATTTTTGAGAAAGGAAACCCAAGTCATTCTTGTATAATCATCGATGAGTAACACAAAATAATTCTCTCCTTGTAGAATTTTTTTTTCTTTTTGGTCCATAGAGATCTGTATGCACAAGCTCCAATGGTTTGGACGTTGTATATTCCTTTGTCTTGAAGCTCATCCTTGATAGTTTTTCCATGTTGACATTGATTACAAATAGTGTTTGAGGGATTTGTGATCTTTTGCATGTCTCTTACTGCTTATTTGGTGCTGATTTTTATTAGGTTGTCAAAGTTCGTATGCCCCATTCTTTTATGCCACGACCAGCTTTCATCTGTATGCCCCATGAAACATTTTTCTCCATTAATATCATCAAGAATATATACATTGTTTGGGGTTCATATTGCTTTTGTAACCAACTTGCCTGAATTTTCCTTTCTGATCTTGCATTCTTAGGAGTCAAGAGTAAGAGCGTGTCCTTGGTCACACATCTAAATTACACTAAGAATATTGTGCTTCAAGTCTTCAATAGAAAGAACGTTTTCTACTTTAGCCCTTCCATTGTCAAGACTAAGAGTGCCCTTTCCAACTATCTTTTAAGTGTTTTTGTATCTAAAGATAACTCTACCTTCATTCTTCTTCAAGGTTATAAACTTTGATTTATCTCATGTCATGTGACTTGAGCATTTTTTGTCAATATACCACTTATCTTTATTATTTTGTGCAAGTAGTGCAGCTTGTATGAACAAGGATTTGTATTTGTTTTACTCCCTTTGTTCTTGAGTTCTTTCAATGATTGTTGGGGTTTATTCTTTCTATTTTGTTCTAAAATCACTTCTGCAAAGTTTTGTTATATGTCCATAATTATTGCAGTTATAACATATAATGTTATAATTTAGTAATGGGGAAAATGAGTTGTAATTTCTTCTTGAGAATTCATAGGCATATCTATTGTTGTTCCTCATGTAATTGTGGTTTTCATTTATTCTACAATCTATATATTTATGGTCAAAACCATTAGAAGGGTAACAATAGCCCAAAAAGTAATTTTTAGACCTGATTGTATGATTCCATCTTGATGGAAAAGTATTCTTGATAATGTCCTTGTGAGGAAGATTTGTCTTTTGTGGAACATTTTTTTCGCTCTTGTTGTCTTCAACCTTGATAGGAGTTTTTAGCACATCCATATAAATTTATGTTTTTCTTTCACTTACTTGTTTTGAGGAGGTTGGATCTTCTTTAGCAATTTCCTTCTTCTCCCTATAGCCAAGGCCAGTCCTATCAAATGGTGATCTTTGAAAATTTAGGATTTCATCTAAAGTCACAGAGCTCTTTTCAAAATTTATATCGGTATTTGATCTTTCCAACTTCTCTCTTAAACACACTATTTCAGATTCTAGATTGTTGCAAACATCTTCCTTTTTCTTTTAGCTAGGATCTTAAGACTTATTCAATTCTCTTTGCCTCTTCTACTTGAGTTTTTAGGCTGATGATAATCTTTTCAATTTCATTAGAGCTTTCTTTTGTACAAAGTATTTGTTTTATGTACTTCTTTAATTTCTCCTTTTGTATCCATTTCTTGTTCCTCGATATCTTTGTTTCATTTAGGGTACATATGAGATCTCCTTCAAGATCCACTTCTGCATCAACCTCAAGATTGTCTTCTTTTGTAGAATCTGTGTTTCTATTTTCTAGTTCTTCAGTTGGTGTTTCTAGGGCCTTGAAGAGTATCTCTTTCATTTCACTGTCAATGTCATCAGAAGAATTATTGTCCTCATTGGTATATAGATTATTCCTTTGTCTATAGAACTTTCTTCTATTTTCAGTCTTTCCTTTCTTGTACCTTTTGAAACTAGAATCTTCTTCTTTATTGTTGTTTTTAATTTTTGCATAAGGACATTTAGCAACAAAGTGTCCTACTTCTCCACAATTAAAGAATTTAAATGGAAGCTTTCCTTTGTATTTACCTAATCCTCTCTTGAGCTTCCTGGCATAGTTGGCTTCTTTTGCATTTGATTCACTATATGAGTTGTCACTTGTTTTGTATTCTTTTGTCTTTGTCTTCTTTGATGCCTTGAAGGTTTCTTCCTTTCTTGATGGATTTTCTTGGCTATCTTTTTCTATCCTCATTTCATATGCAGTGAGGATTCCATTTAACTCATCCATTGTCATATTGTCTTGGTCATTTATTTCCTCAATAGTAGATATCTTGGGATAAAATATTAATGAAAGTGATCTAAGTACTTTTTACATAATTATGGTTTCTTGAACCTATTCACCTAATCCTCTGATAGTGTTAATCATCTCATTTATACGTAGAAAATAGGTTGCAATACTCTCTTCTTCCTTCATATTAAGACTCTCAAATCGTCCTCTATGGATTTGTAACTTTTCCTTCTTGACCTTGTCATCCCCTTCATATATATTTTGTAATTTGTCACACATTGCTTTTGTTGAAACAAAATGCATGACTTTGACAAATTATGAATCTTCCAGGCTACTCAAAATTGCATTCATGGACTTAGCATTATTTTCAATGAGCCTCTTTCCAACAACATCTACAGGTGGATTTGTTGGAACTGTGTAACCAATCTTGAATGTACTCCAAATGTCAAACCCATGTGCCATCAAATAAGTTCTCATTCCAATGATCTAGAGAGAATCATTTGATCCATCAAATAATGGAGCTCTATTTCTAGAGAAACCTTCCTATTTGTACATGTGTGCTACAGGGATTCACCTTCCAGTGGTTAAATTTTTCCTGAAGGAACCCACTCTAATTCCAATTGTTGGCACACTTACTTATACTAAGGGGAGAGTGAATAAATATAGGATTTCTTTTATTTTCTTACAATATTTATCAATTCATTAGTTTACCATCCATAAGTAGTTAATGATAAATTTATTACAACCATAAAATCCAAAGTACATTGCCATTTAACGTGGAAACCTAAATGGGAGAAAACCACAAAAACTCATCTTTATAATATCATGTAAGAACCAACCTACTATTACAATATTTGCAGGCACCAACCTGTAGGAGACACCAATATCCACAGCTGAGCACCAACTTAGAAATGCATGTAGGCATCAACCTAAAATTGATATATTTGCAGTCACCAACCCGTGGGAGAAACCAATCCCCTCAAATAAGCACCAACTCAACAATGCATGTAGGCAACAATCTAAAGCTACAATATTTGCAGGCACCAACCTGCTGGAGACACCAATCCCCTTAGTTGAGCACCAATTTAGAAATGTTTGTAGGAATCAACCTATAAATGCATTATTTGCAAGCACCAACCTGTTGGAGACAACAATATCCTCAAACTATAACAAATACCATCCTGTTAGAGACAACAATCCCCTCATCTAAGCACCAACACAACAATTCATGTAGGAACCAACCTACGACTACAATATTTTGTTAAGTTTTGAGTTAGTATTAGATTTCGTTTCAATTTACTAGATAATAATAGCATAGGTAGGATCACTGAGAGTAACACAATCACAAGATACACATCATTTATCTTGGGAAAACCTCATGGGGGAGAAAACCCGACAAAAACTTCCTTAATATAGAAAGCCAATATAATGCCAAGACAATAAACCAAAACACTAGATAATATCCAACACTGAGCAATGTGCCTCTCTCTTCCTTCTTCTCCCAACTGCAGCTACCAAACTTGCGCACTTGTTGAGCGAATGAGTGAGAGAGATAATGAGGAGCTAGCTTCCTTTATTTATACAAGTTGGCAGGCATTGGAAAGGTGTCTCTTCACTGGGTAGGGCCAAGTTCTCAATATGCATAATATATTTAGGGTTTGACCAATCCACAAAAGGGGATTTGGTCAAGTACAAAGCCCGACATGATCAATCCACAAAAGGGGATTTGGTCAAGTACAAAGCCCAACATGATCAATCCACCAACATGATCAATCCACAAAAGGGGATTGATCATGTGAATAATAACTCAATAATAAATAGAATACTCTTTGTAGTTACAATATTCCAGCACTCCCCCTTAACAAGAAGGGTATTCTACAACATCATCAAGAGAGAGAGAGAGAGGGAAGCAACATCAACAACATCTGGAACACTGACTTGCATATCTATAAATCATCAGAATTTTTTCTCATCATCAATATCATCATCCACAACGAGGAGATGGAATGGCATCATCATCATTTGCATCAACATGGATTAGTATAACGCTAATACATCATCATCATCAATAGCAATGTCAGGCTAATACAAAATCAACAACAACATCATCACAGCACGAAGGTTGGAGCATCATCAACATCAACACTAAGCTGGAAATCTTCAGCATGAAGCTGGCATCTCAACAACATCAACATGAAGTTGGCATTGGGCCACATACATCTGAGTGAATGAGCTCTAGGACTCCTTCTGCTTTACTGTATCTCTTTGGGAAAGGGTTCTTGATGTTCTTTCCTTGTGCACATACGTTTCACACACCTTCATGTTCAACCTTGAATTATGGTAGACCTGTGACTGCCTTGCTTAGGAATGGCCTTATAGTTGATGTGATCTAGTCTTCTATGCCAAAGTTCACATGGATTCTCAATGGAATGAGTCTAGGATGTTTCTGAGTGACCTTTTATCTTATACAAGCCACCTCCTTCTTTTCCAATAACAATTGCTTCTTCTATGGTTTTTCCTTTGGGCCACATAAGAACTTTTCCATCTATGAAAGAAAATTTGAAGCCTTTCTTACTTAAAGCTAAGATAGAAAGTAAGTTCTTTGTCAAACTCGGTACATATAGTAAATCTTTCATCTTCATTGGGGTCCCTGAATCAAGTTTGTAATTCGATTATCCTTGATCCAGGTGGATATCAGTGGCCACCCACCTTTTCCAACTGGCTCAAAACAGTTTTCTTGCAATTTTGGTAATTTACTATTTTTAGCAGTTTTTAACTTCTAGGGCCATTTTGAAGGCCTAAATGAAGGTTTTTCGGGATCGAGCTTCTCAATGATAGCCAAAGGTTATAAAATTTAGCCACAAAAATGAATCTCTTTGACGATACCTTTCCAATGAGATATCGTACACCCCAAACAAAGATCGTATGCCAAAGTTACGCCTTCAGGAAGTTGATACACCAAACTACCCAAAACGGGGTCCACAAAACTGTTGGATTTTCATATTTTGGGGTTAGGGTTTTGAATTTTATTAATGATAAAAAGGCCTTTGGAGCCTTATTGTAAAATCATCTTCTTGCGAATGCAAGTAGCAGACACATCTCTTCTCAGAGATAAGTTGTCACCATTCTAGCGAGTCTTTCACTCTATATTTTTACAGTCTTTGTACATTCTCATTCATTAATAGAAAATTGTGTATTATTGTATGTATGGGTTTATGGTTGCATCTTTGATACAATTTTGTTATATTATTGGATATCCGATATATCTCTGTAAATTTATTTATTATATCTCTGCTCTCATTTCGTGTCGAAAATAATCTGGATCAGTGGTATTAGAGCAGGCTGCTCTTGATCATTTTTCAGTGCATGTCCCCGATGAGGTC
>SNQJ01S0031063.1:60967-72843 GCA_010110895.2 Picea sitchensis | reverse complement strand
AGAAGGGTATTCTACAACATCATCAAGAGAGAGAGAGAGAGAGGGAAGCAACATCAAAAACATCTGGAACACTGACTTGCATATCTATAAATCATCAGAATTTTTTCTCATCATCAATATCATCATCCACAACGAGGAGATGGAATGGCATCATCATCATTTGCATCAACATGGATTAGTATAACGCTAATACATCATCACCATCAATAGGAATGTCAGGCTAATACAAAATCAACAACAACATCATCACAGCATGAAGGCCGGAGCATCATCAACATCAACACTAAGCTGGAAATCTTCAGCATGAAGTTGGCATCTCAACAACATCAACATGAAGTTGGCATTGGGCCACATGCATCTGAGTGAATGAGCTCTAGGACTCCTTCTGCTTTACTGTATCTCTTTGGGAAAGGGTTCTTGATGTTCTTTCCTTGTGCACATCCGTTGCACACACCTTCATGTTCAACCTTGAATTATGGTAGACCTGTGACTGCCTTGCTTAGGAATGGCCTTATAGTTGATGTGATCTAGTCTTCTATGCCAAAGTTCACATGGATTCTCAATGGAACGAGTCTAGGATGTTTCTGAGTGACCTTTTATCTTATACAAGCCACCTCCTTCTTTTCCAATAACAATTGCTTCTTCTATGGTTTTTCCTTTGGGCCACATAAGAACTTTTCCATCTATGAAAGAAAATCTGAAGCCTTTCTTACTTAAAGCTAAGATAGAAAGTAAGTTCTTTGTCAAACCCGGTACATATAGTACATCTTTCATCTTCATTGGGGTCCCTGAATCAAGTTTGTAATTCGATTATCCTTGATCCAGGTGGATATCAGTGGCCACCCACCTTTTCCAACTGGCTCAAAACAGTGTTCTTGCAATTTTGGTAATTTACTATTTTTAGCAGTTTTTAACTTCTAGGGCCATTTTGAAGGCCTAAATGAAGGTTTTTCGGGATCGAGCTTCTCAATGATAGCCAAAGGTTATAAAACTTAGCCACAAAAATGAATCTCTTTGACGATACCTTTCCAACGAGCTATCGTACACCCCAAACAAAGATCGTATGCCAAAGTTACGCCTTCATGAAGTTGATACACCAAACTACCCAAAACGGGGTCCACAAAACTATTGGATTTTCATCTTTTGGGGTTAGGGTTTTGAATTTTATTTATGATAAAAAGGCCTTTGGAGCCTTATTGTAAAATCATCTTCTTGTGAATGCGAGTAGCAGACACATCTCTTCTCAGAGATAAGCTGTCACCATTCTAGCGAGTCTTTCACTCTAGATTTTTACAGTCTTTGTACATTTTCATTCATTAATAGAAAATTGTGTATTATTGTATCTATGGGTTTATGGTTGCATCTTTGAATCAATTTTGTTATATTATTGGATATCTGATATATCTCTGTAAATTTATTTATTATATCTCTGCTCTCATTTCGTGTCGAAAATAATCTGGATCAGTGGTATTAGAGCAGGCTGCTCTTGATCATTTTTCAGTGCATGTCCCCGATGAGGTCTGAGTATAGAAAGTTGGGTTATGAGCTTGTATCTCTTGAGGAAAATCACTCTGGCACGCCCAATAAACCCTCCATAGTGGAAGAAAAGAAAAATGATGGAGCAGAGGATTCTATTAATTTGTTGCTTGAGCAATCTCTCATGCGACAGAGGGACGAAATGATGGAGAATTTTGCCCACATCCTTCAACGCCTGTTGATAACAACATGCACATCTTCATCAAGCGACCACTTTGGAGGAACATTTCCTTTCAAGGTACAAGTTAATTTTGATATTCCCATATTGAAGGATAGATAGATGCAGATGCCCTAGAAAAATGGTTAAATATGCTAGAAGGTTATTTCTCTGTTCATAATCTCTCTAATAGGTAAAAGATCACCTTCGCACTCCTTAAGGCTCTCATGCATGTCAAACATTAGTGGGAAACTTACTGGGAGCAAAGCTCCACATAGGATTCTGGAATATATGGGGCCAATCCCACTTGGTATTTTTTTATGGATGTGGTAAAGGAACAATATTACCATGTTGGCAACTATGAGGACCAGTACATGAGATGTACCACACTATGGAAAGAGAGGGGCCAAGCAGTTTTGGAGTTCACCAATACCTTCCATACCTTGCGCACCAAGCTGGGTATCAAAGAATCTAAATGACATTTGGTTTTGAAATATCGCGAGGCTCTACACAGATACATCCAAACTGAAATGGATTTTTTGGACATCTCATCACTCGGTGTTGCTTATCGATATGTTGTTAAAATAGAGAAAAAAATTAAGCACTAGAAAAAATGGGAGTTCGGGTCTGCAAATCTAAAGCAACCAAAGTATGATAAAGATGGCCCTAAAAAATAATCTCCCGAAAACCAGTCCAAGCCACAGGAAAACAAGGGTCATGGAAAGACGAAGAAAGACACCGGAAAAGGTGTGATTTCCACAAAATCCCCTAGCACAACACTGATAAATGTCGCTCAAAACAGTCATTGGTGGCCGAGATCAAAGATAAGGAGTTGAACCCTGATTTTGAATCTAATTCAAAAAATGCTAATAGAAGACAGATCATCGACGCAGACCCCACTGCTATTTTCAAGACTGCACCAATTCAACCAAAAGAACCAATAGATCATGAAGAGGGGGAGATCCTTTTTCATTCACAGATGTGGGTGAAGGGGACCCCACTGCATTTTATTGTTGACAGCGGAAGCTAGAAGAACCTCATCTCAGCAGAGGTCATCAAATAGTTGGGATTGTCGACGGAACCACATCCGCAACCATACAACATCGGGTGGCTTCGCCAGGGATGAGATATCTGTGTCAACTAGCAGTGTTGATTGTCATATGCAATCCAACCCTTCAAGGATGAGGTATTATGTGATGTTTCCCCACTGGATGCATGTGATGTTCTCTTGGGCCAGCCATATATGTGGAAGCGCCATGGTATCTATAAGTCTCGACCCCGTAGTGTCATTGTTACTATGTGGGTCATCTCTACAGGATACCAGAGGTAGTTCCAACTATTGTCCCACCTAAACAATGTCGCAAGGTAGTATCTCATACTACAAAATTCAGCTTCTTCACAATTTGTTCAAAAGGTGAATGGAAGGATATTGCAACCACTACAGCCTCGGCCCAAGCACCTTCTATCCAACAAAAGCAGGTCAGAAATATTGTAGCAAAGCGTAAAGTTTCTTTTTTCACACAGGCATCTCATGTAGCCAGACTGGTTAAAAAGGTCCTACCCTTCCAGCCATAAGTTTGTGACAACCTTCAACAATCTAAGCAGCGCAACTTCTCCAACAAGGCAAGCAACTCATCAAAATGCAGATTCAACAAACGCGTTTCTCTCTCCCCTGGGCACTCAAATAAATGGAGACCATTTATTCCTAAGAAGGGAGGATTGATCCAGGTGGATATTGGTGGCCACCCACCTTTTCCACCTGGCTCAAAATAGTTTTCTGGCAATTTTGGTAATTTACTATTTTTAGCAGTTTTTAACTTCTGGGGCCATTTTCAGGGCCTAAATCAAGGTTTTTTGGGATCGAGCTTCTCAATAATAGCCAAGGGATCTGATTGAGCCCCCAAAATGAATCTCCTTGGTGATACCTTTCCAACGAGATATCGTGCGCCCCAAATAGAGATTGTATGCCAAAGTTACGCCCCCGGGAAGTTGATACACCAAACTACCCAAAACGGGGTCCACAAAACTATTGGCTTTTCATCTTCGAGGGTTAGGGTTTTGAATTTTATTTATAATAAAAATGCCTTTTGAGCCTCATTGTAAAATAATATTCTCACGAATGCGAGTAGCAAACACATCTCTTCTCAGAGATAAGTTGTCACCATTCTAGCGAGTCTTTCACTCTGTATTTTTACAGTCTTTGTACATTTTCGCTCATTAATAGAAAATTGTGTATTATTGTATCTCTGGGTTTATGGTTTCATCTCTAATACATTTATGTTATATTATTGAAAGTCCTATATATCTCTGTACATTTCTTTATTATATCTCCTCTCTCATTTCATGTTGAAAATAATCTAGATCATTCCTACTCCTTTGATAGGGTATTGGTAATAATCTCCAAGTGTAACTTTTTGGGGAAAGTTATTTTCTGTAAGGAAAGAGAGAATGTCTCTTTGACCTTTCATGTGCTTAGAATCACCATTATCTATGAGCCAAGTGTCCTCACCATGTGACATTGATCCTGAGAGGGAAGAGATTAAGACATAGTCTTCAATCTGTTCTTTTATCATCTTTGTGGGTGGCTCTTCATATTCAATTGTATAGGCATGTTGCCTTCTGTTTCTCTTCTTGTATTCTTCTCTTGTAGCTAGAAAATTCTTAGCAATATGTCCCATCTTGTCACAATGGTAACATTGGTAGGATGAGAAATATTTTTCTCTTCTTTGACCTTTCTGAAACTTCTGGAATCTCTTTGGAGGGTGAGATTCTTTATGGATGAATTTGTTTGGGGAGTGAGAATCCTTATGTTGATGAGTTTATTTCTAGAAGTGAGACCTCGTCCTTCCTCCTTTAGTATGAGCAGCTAGGGCTTGATCTTCATCTCTTGACAATACTGCTTCTTGGTTAGCTACTCTTGCTTCTTCTTGAACACATTCTTCCTAAAGACTATCAAAGTGTAGTTTCTCCTTTCTAGCACAAATAGTTTGGATGAATGCATCCCAAGGTCTTGTGAGACCATTAAGGGATGTCATTATGAGTTCATATTCATATAGAGTATCACCAATTGCTTCTATATGTTCCTTGAATTGTGATATTCTAGAGAAATAATCCTGAACTGTTTCTCCTTTCTGCATCCTTGTACTTTTGAGTTGAGTTCTTAGATTCATCTTCCAGTTGATGTTCTTTCCTTCATACATTCTGGTGAGGGCATCAAACATTTATTTTGGAGTTTTCTTTGAAGCCACTTGAGGAATCAAGTGATCTTTAATAGAGTCTGTAGTGATTCTTTTGGCCCTAACGGTGTCCTTTTGGTGTTTTTCTTTAGCTACAACATCGGTTGGTTCTCGTACATATTCTTTAATGAATCTTTCTAGGTCATTCTCTACAAGAATGAGTGAAATCCTATACTTCTAGGCATGAAATTTTTCCACACCTTCTAGCTTGTCAACAAGCTTAGTGCTTGCAGAGATCTTGACCTGGAACTAGGAAAATGACCAAAAATTGAAAATGCTTAGAATTTTATTATGAACTTACTAGGAGGTGCGCTTGACTGCGGCGAGTAGCATGGTGCAGTCAGATTTCAGAAAATCCAAATTTTTCCCCTTCAAGCTAGGCCAGAGGAATTCTGAACTGGTACTTCTGGTACTAGTTCCGATTTCCTGGTGCCAGTGAAAACTAGGGTTTCACTTTCCGAGAGTTTTGTCCACTAAAAAAGTGCGTTGAGGCTGCCAAAGAGTTTTCTAGGCTAGGGCACACTTCCTTGATGAGTTTTAGGATGAAATTCCTCTTCAATAGAAAACCCTAATTTTCTTGTACAGCAACAGTGACGTTTTTTCTTATCTAGTGAAAGGTGCTCTCTTCAGCTTAGCTCTGAAACCATGTTAAGTTTTGAGCTATTATTAGGTTCATTTTCAATTTACTAGATAACAATAGCATAGGTAGGGTTACTGAGAGAAACACAATCACAAGATACACATCATTTATCCTGGGAAACCCTCATGGGGGAGAAAACCCAACAAAAACTTCCTTAATATAGATAGCCAATACAATGCCAAGACAATAAACCAAAACACTAGAGAATATCCAACACTGAGAAATGCGCCTCTCTCTTCCTTCTTCTCCCAACTGCAGCTACCAAACTGGCGCACTTTTTGAGCGAATGAGTGAGTGAGATAATGAGGTGATGGCTTCCTTTATTTATACAAGTTGGCAGAGGCTGGAAACGTGTCTCTTCACTGGGCAGGGCCAACTTGTCTTCTTAGTGGTTAAAACCACTTTAATTAGGACTAAGTGCCTAATTCTCAATTTGTATAATATATTTAGGGTTTGACTGATCCACAAAAGGGGATTTGGTCAAGTACAAATCTCGACATGATCAATCCACAAAAGGGGATTGATCAGATCAATAGTAAATCAATAATAAATATAATACTCTTTGTAGTTACAATATTTCAACATATTTGCAGGCACCAACCTGCTGGAGACACCAATCCCCTTAGTTTAGCACCAATTTAGCAATGTATGTAGGAACCAACCTACAACTGCATTATTTGCAGGAAACAACATGTTGGAGACACCAATCTCCTCAAACTGTCAATAATACCAAATTATCTCTTTGCTTCAAGCCTTCACCTGCACAAATTTGTTACTTTGTCTTTGTTGTCACAACACTCTCCACTAGTTCTCAATATACATAAATTCATATTTGTGTTTGACCTTGCACCTCCTAACCACCCTTAGACAATTACATTCTTCCTCCTTTCATTGTCTACCACTCGAAAACCTTCGAGCCTCAACCCTCTTGCACTTGCATACTCTTCCTTACACACACCATTCCCTTCGCATTCACACCTTTTTACACACAAAAAAATTGGTTTTGGGACCTATATATTTATAGGATTCATACATGAGTCCATTTCCTCAAGGCTTTGTCTACATTCCAAAAGAATATTTACTTACGAGGTCAGCTCCAATCTCCTTTGAGTCTTCCTCAAAACCGAACTGCAAAATTCCTTTGAAACCAATTTCAATTTTTTTCATCACATGCGGTCTTCGCACACACCCTTAATGCTCAACACCCATCCGATGCACTTGGGATTAACTCATAATCGTTGATCTGCACAATGCCCACTTGTTGTGCCAAGAATCAACACCTTCCCTTTTTCTTGGATCTTTTCTTGGAAAGCCACTTCTTTTCTAAAAAAATGGGACCCTTCCTTTTCTCTATAAGAGCTTCTTTGACTTGAAAAGTTTCCTCAAATTTGATCTTTGATTATATCTCTCTGATCAGGACACTTTATTTTTTAGCATGGTTTGGTTGAATTTTTGTTTTAATATTTAGACACATCTTTGAGAATCATCCTTTTCGTTATAGGATAATTTCTTCTTAACTTCTCTGGTATGTATCGGAGGAGTTCCAATTAATTCCTCTGATACATCGGAGTAGTTCCTTTGAAGTTCTCCACTACAATGAGGGAATTTCCTCAAAATCGACCGAAATGCACAATTCATAATCAACGGACTTAAAGTTAAATCCTCCAATGCTTTAATCATTTTTTCTGGAACACTTCCTTAAAACATCTTTGATGCACATACCAAACAACTGATAGACTTCCCATTGTGCCCTCTGGTGTACTCAAAGGAGTTTCTACTAAATCTGCTGATACCACTAGAACTCTTCCTTGTATTTCCTCTAGGCGTATCAATTTTCACGTCGAGGTTATAAAATTTTCTCCCCTTCCACCATTTCATTATTGTTCTTTATATCGCCAAAGGGGAAAGATATGTTGAGTCACTCTATCGACGAGCTAACGCATCCGCGAAAATTATTCATCCTCCAAACTCATCAACAATTTTCCACATGTAGTCTTTGTCCAAGTAAGCCCTAGCGCTTTGCTCCACATATTATATATATATATATGTATGTATGTTGTGTTTAGGGTTAGGTCAAAGGTGAGTGCACTAGTCTTCGTTCTCCCCTTCCTTTCCCACTAATGGTACCCTTAATATCAACCTTTCTTCCTTGTGCCTCCATATTCTTCCCACAACTATGACCTACCTCATATCTGCAACATTTTTAAACCTTGGAAGTTCCTCTATCTGTCACTTCTATCGAACAACACTGCCACTACTTTCACCTTGGCTCTACCCCAACAATTGTATCTCACCTCGAACAATGCTTTTTTTTCCATTTAAAATAGGTCAAAACCCTGGGTTGGCATGTGAAACAAGTATACCCTGATACATATGTTTGACCTGGTCACTATCATGATAAAACCATAGTCGTGTTTGAATTGAAATCAATCCCTAATTCCCTTTACTCGACCTAAAACCCATTTCAAGACTAAGTAAAATTTTGGGTGCATATTTTTGTATTGGAAAAGTTAATAGGGCGTAACCGACGAATTTAACAAGAACTCCACCGATGAATATGGAGAGCTTGTTACAATCTCCTCCAACCCTCATCAACACACATGATATGGTTTACTCTTGTTTGTTAATGCATAGCTTCCATTAAATTCTCGAGTATGGATTCTCACTTGTTGGCATACTTAACGTCATTTCCTTCGATGGTGTACCGAAAGAATTGACACGAACTATTTAGAAATAACCAGAGGACTTGACAAGAACTATTTTGACATAACTGGGGGACTTGAAAAGAACTATTTCGACATAATTGAAAGACTTGTTACAAACTCCTCCAACCTTATCGGAGGAGTTCCTACAAATCGCTTTGGTACATACTGAAGAGCTTGTCATTAGCTTCTCTGATATGAAATTTCATTCACCAGTTTCCTTTATAATAACTTCTCCGATCTAAACTGGTGGAGTTGTCACCAACCCCTCCATTGTACCACCTAGGCATTTGACATCTTTAGCACCGATCCACCTGGTTTCTCACCAAAACCAAGCCCAACTCCCTCAAATATTCATAATGTATCCGATTATCCTATCATCCTTAGATGATGATATCCCTCCTAATATTAACACGAGTGATTCTTCAGGTATATGGCATAAATTCACATGGGCAGATTTTTCTTTCATGTTCATTCAAATGCTCATCTCTTATATGCTCACAAGGATTGATATTTCATGTTTACTTTTGCATCATCTTTACTAGTGGTTTTATGCGCTAATGATGGTTGTATGTTTCAGATTCAGAAATTTCTTCGTGAAAGAAGATAAAAAGGAAGGAACCTATCACAAAGGCTTCTAGAAGCGGAAGCAGACAAGACAAAGAGCTTGATTCCCTAGGGATAGTGTACGATGACACAAAAGAACTCCTAGAGAAAGGAGGAGACTCACTCAAATGGGGTGAAGTATTTCAAATGTTCAAAATACATGCATTCCCAGTGGAATCTAATGACTAAGATGAACTCCAAATATTCAAGAACATTCAGAGATCAGGACTACACAGGGTGGAATCTTGTGTTGCATTTACCCCTTACGCATATGAAATTACATGGATTATCAATCACGTGGACTTGGAAAACAAATACGTACTCAATGCTAGGGGGTATCCCACAGCATCATTTCAGATAATTGATCTAGCAAAATACTATCACTTGGAAAAGGGAACCCAAAATTTGGATGAGGAACTCCTCAATGGTTTTAAGCACAAGGAAAAATACATGTCCAAGATATGGTACAATCCAAACAAATATTTCAAGCACAGTTCATTTCACAAGTATCCAACCACATCACTAAGGACACCCTACCAATATATTGTGCCAATGCTCTGTAGACTGTATGTCGAGCAAGATGCTTCTACATTTACTCTGTCCTTAATGCCCTTGATCCACTACTACACAGATGAAGGATCAACATTCGATTGGGATGAAATCCTATCAACAAATTTGACGGAATCTATCCAAGTTGTTAAGAAGAATGATCCTTGGACATTTTCGAGTTTTCACATGTCATCGTATCTATTGGATATTATGTGCATGTCACATCAATAAACTAAGATGGGTTGGGCATGGAAATTGACAGACCCATCCATACACATTTATTACAAGGTGCTCTAGGAGCACAAGTATAGGAAAAAATACCATAAGATATGGAATCACTTCTTCGCACCCTTGTAGGAATTCATTTTTTATGTGCCATCCCCATGTATAACAAATAAAGCACTAGAAATAATTAGAAATAATGGGGATAGTTACCTAATGGAACTTGGTACTTGCATCAGGATATACAGGGCTACCAAGGCTCCCCATCTACTTCCAAAACTTTTCTCGGACAAATTGGTGATTCAAGAGGTTTCCTATCAAAGAGTAATCCATGGAGTCAGGGCGACTCTCTATCGGGATGAGAAGGTTATCTGGCCTCTGATCCCATTATGGATCGGCTCATACTCATTCACAAACACCAAGCAGGATTAGGATGAAGTGGATACACTGTTATCATATTGCTTCGAATAAGAAATATTCCGAAGGCACGATCGCCAAAAGTTGGTCAAAGATTATTGCACCCAAATCAAACACACTTGGGAGTATACTTCGGTTATTTGGGAGGAAGAAGAGATCCATTGTAGGGCCCAGAATTATGATGAAGTCATTTTCATGTGACAAGGAAAACCCTTAGGAAGGATTGTCGATGAGAAGATGGCCTGTGAAGAAGCATGAAAGAAAGAAGAAGAAAAGGTAGCAATAAAAACATCTACCACAATGACATCCATGCATTGTAGATTAGTCAAAGAGGAAGAATCAGTGGTAGATAAGAAGCTAAGAAAGAAGGAAAGATTTCAGAAAAAGGAGGACGTTGTAGAAAAGAAGAGGAAAACCAACTAGACTAAAGCTAAAGCGAAAGTTGACACAACGACAACAACTATAGCTAAATCAAAAGCAGAATAAAAGGAAGTTACCAAGAAGGATGTTGAAGCTGAAGCTGAACAGAAAGTAGAAGTTAAAAGAGCAACAATAGAAGTGGAAACAACAGTAGAAGTAGAGCATAGCGAAATAAATGAAGTTGCAACCAAGGCACCAGAGGAAGAACAACATGAGAGGGACAAAGACGCTTTGAACAATGACACCTCACCAATGGAAATAGACCTTCTAGAGTCATCGATAGAAGTCCCCAGCAGCCATCCTTAATTAAATGGGATGGAATTGGAAATTCACACTCCATATAAACCTAGAAAAGTGTCGAACTTGAAAAAGTTCAAGTATGACAAAGCCACTAGCCGCATTGTGCAACAACAAGTTAGAAAGGTACCAGTCATAGGGGGAAACCCACTATTTGTTGTCACAGAGAACACTGTAATGGAGGACACCATCCAATATCCACTCTCCATATCATCTGCTAGCACCGCCTTTACCACAGCCAAAGAGCATAACCTTAAGAAATCGTATTGGAAAAATCAAGTGAAGGATGCTAGAATCAAAGAGCTAGAAGAACAACTCTGGAAAGTGAGGATAGACGAAGGCATATTGCAAGAGTTCAAAGCATGTGCAAAAAAATTCAGAACATAGATGGAGGAAGCTATTACAGATATGTACTCCCACCTACATGTCTTCCAGCAAGTGGCATCTAGCATAATGGAACAACATAACCACGTACAAGCCAATAAAACCCAATTGGTCACCATCTAAAAGGGCTTAGATAACATGGATCAGTGGATCGTTGAGAATCTCGATGCTCCAACTAAACTTCCCCATCCCTTGGAGATAGAAAGAAAGATTGATTATGCATCACATGATCCATATCAACAAGCAGGGAAAAGGGAAGAAAAGGAAACAGCCAACTCACTTGCTATTTGTACACAGCTCCATAAAGAAACACAAACTCTAATACAAAAGTGTCACCTACCTCCTATCGAGGAGCTCGGAAAAATTGGTTCTATGGAACAACTCCTCGAGAAAATCCAACAAAGCACAAATCATAGACAGGAGGTAACTAAGGTGGCTACAAATGTGACAATTGAACTAATGGAACAACACCTTGTTCAGACTGCCAAGGTCCACACTATGATCCAAGCATTCATGGCCACCTTGGAAAAGGATATGAGGACTCTCATTGAAAACACAATCGTGCATGAAGTAACTCTTGAAGAAATTTCCTACCGCAAGGTCATATCACTCTACGACCAGTTCGATATTTGGACAACCTACATAATGGACAAGAGTACATGAATAAAATGAAAAAGAAAATTCAAATTTGCTGACAACTGTATTCTATT